>VWZI01012854.1:725677-752950 GCA_013396835.1 Psilopogon haemacephalus | reverse complement strand
TCTAGGGTAGGGTGTCCCTGGGCATGGCAGGGGGGTTGGAACTGGCTGCTCCTTGTGCTCCTTTCCAACCCTGACTGATTCTAGGATCATCCAGCCCACCCCAGGGTCCCCCACAGCAGCTTGCCCAGGATCACAATGTCCAGGTAGGTTTGGAAGCTCTCCAGAGAGCTTCTTTGGGCAGCCTGCTCCAGGGCTCCAGCACCCTCACAGCAAAGAATTTGCTCATCCTGTTCAGAGGGAACCTCCTGGGTTCCAGTTTGTGCCCATTGCCCCTTGTCACTGGGCACCACTGGCAGGAGTCTGGCCCCAGCTTCTTTAGCTTTTGCTGAGCACTGAGTAGATCCTCTCTGGGGCTGCTCTTCTCCAGGGCTCTCAGCCTCTCCTTGTCAGAGAGATGCTCCAGCTCCCTCATTATCTTTTAGGTGAAAAAGAGTAGGAGGAAATGCTTCATGTTCAAACCCTCTTTGAGCCCAGAAGGGCATTTTAAGCACCAGAGACTGCCGTGGGTGTGGAACTGCCTGGAGTGACACCCACACAGTAGGGATGTGGAGCAGGATGGGTGCAGCAGGAGACCACCGAGCTGGTCCTGCTGTGCACATCCACGGGAGCAGCTGAGCTGCCCCATCCAGGCTGGATGAGAAGGCTCCCAAGGAATGGTGTGGGATGTTTCCCTTTGATTCATCAGCTGGCACATTTTCCTGCTGGTCTGCCTCCTGCAAGTCATCCATTCCCATCTGGGATCAGCCTCTGAGTTCACTTCCAGGGGATGCAGCCTTTCCTTCCCCCTTCCACACACTCTATAGCTCCCAGCAGCACAAAATCCTCCCAGCCCCCTGTTCCCTGACCCTGTTGTTTGTGTTGGCTTCCTGGGGTGAGAGGTTGCCCCCAGCGATGGCTTTGGGCTTCCCAATCTCTTTACTTTTCTCACAGTTTCTAAGACAACGGGTGCCAGGAGACACAAATGCCAGCCCCTCCTGGGGCTTGAGTGCCTGGGGACAAGGCTCTGCCCCTGCTGCACCTCTGAGCTGCTGCTGCTGGAGCACACAACCCCCCTCCTGTTGCCACTTCTGGCCTCCCAGCAGCTCCTCTTCCCACTTCCACTGCATCTCACCACTGCACAAGCTGGGGCTGGGTGTGTGCTGCCCCAGCCCCAGCAGCTCAGCAGTGTCCCACAGCCCTGGGCTGTGCCAGCTGAGTTCTTGTGCTCTGAAGCAAGTGCAGGAGTTTGCTGAGGCAGAGGGGGAATAGTTTGGGAGCTGCTGGAGGGGGTGGATGAAACCGATGCACTGCTGACCAGCAGCAACCTCTCAGCCCTGGAGCTCTAACCTGAGGGTTGGGAATTTCCAGGCTGATTCAGAGCTGCTTCCCCCCCCCCCCAAAATTGCCTCATTTAGGCATCTGGCAGGCAGGGCCAGCTGCAAGCTGCCTGGCTCCAGCCATCCAGCGCTGCCTACGCCTCTTTCCCTTCCCTGCCCACTCTTTCTTTCCTTCTCCTTTGGCTTCCTCCCCTCTGGCTTTCAGGAAAGGGGTCAGGGCTTGCAGCTGGGAGACTTGCCCCATCCCTGCTTCCCTGGACCTTCTCCTTGGTGAGCCTCTGGAGCCCTCAAGCCTTGGCTGAGAGGGACATCTAGTGGGGCTGGAGCTCAGGGACTTGGGTTTGGGGATTTATTTTCCCTCTTTTTCCTGTATTTTTATTTATTTGTAATCTCTGCTGGTTTCTGTAGGAGCAGGAGATGATGTTTCTGAGTAGCTCTGCTCCAGTGGTTGCTTCGTGGTGAAGTGGACCCTTGGTGGGACAGTTCCTGGAGCGTTTCTCTTGCCTGGTGCTGGTTTGGGGCATTTGGTTTCTCTCACTTTGCAGCTGTCCTCCTCCAGCAAGGAGAAGTTTTCTGTCACCTTGTCTCCTGGCAAGGTGTGGATGGGACCCTGGCTGCCCAGCTGCTCATCTCCTGCCAGCATGATACCAGCACTGGGGGTGGGGTGAGTCTGCTGGGCTGTGGGGTGACTCTTGCAGGTTTCTAGAGGAGGAAGGTGCTTCTGGAGCTGCTTAGCCTCATGCTCAGCTCCACTTCTGGCTCTAACAATGCTGGAGCCCGGATGGGTGCTCATGCTGGAGCTGCCACACAGGAGTACAGGACTGAAGGGTTGGATTTGGAGAGGCTCAGCTCCTTTATTTGACAGCAGCTGTGTGCTGCAGGTGCCCCAGCTCCTGAAGAACCACAGAAGCCAGAGTACTAGAAAATAGCCCAGTTTATTGAGCATCTCCACTTCACAGAGAGTTTTACAAAACAATGGTATTTACAGGCAAGGAGAGGACTAAACTTAACTGGAGTGTGCTCTTCTAGGGCAAGGACCAGAGAGAGGAAATCAAATCAGCACATTCACAACTCGCATCTCTGTCTTTACAAAAGGTAAGGAGGGGCTAGGAAGTGCCTGGCCCAGCTAATGCTCTGTTGTCATTGCAGGGGACAAGCTCCAGGAAGGCTCTCAGTGCAGCCCCTCTGCCTGCAGCACGACTCCAAGCAGCTGGAGGCCAGCAGAAGATGTCCCCGAGGCACAGGGCGGTGCTAAGGCACATCCTGGTGATGGTGATGCCGCTAAGGCAGACCCCGGTGATGGTGCTAAGGCACATCCTGGTGATGCCGATGCCGCTAAGGCAGACCCCGGTGATGCCGCTAAGGCAGACCCCGGTGATGCCGCTAAGGCAGACCCCGGTGATGGTGCTAAGGCACATCCTGGTGATGCCGATGGTGCTAAGGCAGATCCCGGTGATGCCGATCCCCGGGGCTGAGCCAGGCTGCTCTCTCACGCTGCCAGGGGAGGAGGAGACCTCAGCAAGGGAGAGAGCTCCAAGGGGATTCCCCTCAAAGCCTGGTAAGAGCTCCTCCTTCTTCTGTTCCATCACTGAACATCAGAGAAAGGGGCACACGGACGGCTGGAAACAAACCACTTCAGCTGGGGTGGAAGCTGGGTCGGGACCTGGCCCAAGAATCTTCACCTCTTTTTTTTTTTTTGTGTTTAATCGAGTGTAATCTCTTTTATTAAGCTTCCATGGATCTTGAAGGATTGACCATCGAGGACGTTGATGATGCTCCTAGGCAAGGGCAACCTGCCCCACTCCAAGCATCGATTGCTCCAGGGCCAAACTCGACCCCTTTGGCGCAGCCACCGAGCCCCAGGCGCCTGCGGCGAGGTAGAGGGAGGGTTTGAAGTTCACAGTAGAGGCTGTGCACTGCGAGCAGGCCACGAGCACACCTCGTGTCTCCATCCTGCTGCTGCACAAGAGGTGTCCACGTCCAGCAGCACGTCCCTTAGAGGCCTGTCTGCTGTCTGACCCAGTCCCGCAGGCTGGTGAGGCGAGTGTAGACCCCAGGCTTGTTCCTCTGCGCGCAGCCATCGCCCCAGCTCACCACACCTGCCAGGAACATCCTGCTGCTGGCCTCCACGCTCACCAGGGGCCCCCCGGAGTCTCCCTGGGCAGCAACAAGACAGAATTGTGAGTACCAACCCCAGGAAGCGACAAGCAGCAATCAGGCTTTGAGATTTAGCCTCTTCGTGACCACTCAAAAGCCAAACGCTCACAGTGATCGAGGCAGCTGGCAGTTTGCTGCCCAGGAGAACTGGGGTGGGTCCCCAAATCAAGGGAGAATTGCAGCTAGAGCTAACCTTCATCTTTTAGCAAAGCAAGAAAAGGCAGTGCCCAAAAGCAGGTGTCCTGCCTTGCTAGCAAAGGCTCTAAGAAACAACCACACTGGAGTCTGGGTGCAGTGGGGGCAAGATGGGCTGGAGACCAAGCCCTGCCCTTGGATGCAGTGCTCAAGACCAAGCCAGGATTGCTTGCTTTAGTGCTTGAGCCCAAGCCATGATTGCTCTCTAGGTTTGGAGCCCAAGCCCTGCCCTGGGATGCAGTGCTCGAGCCCAAGCCATGATTGCTCTCTAGGTTTGGAGCCCAAGCCCTGCCCTGGGATGCAGTGCTCGAGCCCAAGCCATGATTGCTCTCTAGGTTTGGAGCCCAAGCCCTGCCCTGGTCTGTGGTGCTTGACACCAAGCCATGACTGCTCCGTAGGGCTGAAGACCAAGCCCATTCCCATCTGCCTGTTGTCCCAGTGAAGGAGGATCTCAGGTGGGTTTGTGGGGCGTGGAAGGAGGGCACAGGCCCTGTTTTTCCCCCCTGCAGCCCCTCCCCAGGGCCGTGCCCCTACCTGGCAGGCGTCGGTGCCGCCGGTGAGGATGCCCACACACATCATGCGTGGGGTCAGTTGGTCAGTCAGCAGCTGGTTGCACACAGTCTGGTTGATCAGTCTGATCTCAGCTTTCTGCAGGATGGAGGCTCCACTGCCTGCGAGGACAGAGGGAGGGGCAGTGTCAGGCAAGGTTCATGCTGGCTTTAAGCAGCCTTTTCCTCCCTTCCCTGCTTTGTTGGGACTCCACAGAACCAGCTGCCAGGTAAGTCCTTGTTTCAACAACCTGCTTTTCCTGACTCCAATTTTTTTTTCCCTCCCTAATACTGTTTGTCTAACAGGACTGAGATCTTCAGATGCTCCCAAGGGCACCTCCTTTGCTTCCAGCCCAAAGGCAAGTTAATACATTTAACTGTGTTCACCCAGTCTCTCTTTTCCCTAAAGCTATATCAATGTAGCCACAGATTCAGAGAATCAGAGGTGGTCTGGGTGGGAAGAGAGCTTTAAAAGTCACAGGATCAGAGGATGACAGGAGTTGGAAGGGACCCAAAGAGATCCTGCCAGAGAAGGACCAGACAGTCTAGCTCAGGTCACAGAGGAACACATCCAGATGGGCCTTGAAAGGCTCCCTACAGTCAGGATCTTGTATTGACAGGAGGAGAAGGAATGGGTTTGAACTGGCAGAGGGGAGATTGACACTGGATGTTAGGAGGAAGTTGTTTGCAGTGAGGATGGTGAGACACTGGCACAGGTTGCCCAGGGAGGTTGTGGAGCACAGAATGTGCTCAAAGATCACAACCTCCCTGGAGTTGTTTGGGCAACCTGTTCCAGTGGGAAGTGTCCTTGCCTATGGCACAGGGGCATTGGAACTGGCTGAGCTTTGAGGTCCTTTCCAACCTAAACCATTCCATGATTCTAGAAGTCCCTCTCCAGCTACCCCTGCAGGTCCCAACTCTGCAGAGGACACACTGACAGGCGCTCACCTCCTTCCTGGGTCGCTCCCCATCCGGTCACCCACATGTCCTTGCCCACGGGGAAGCTGTGGGTGGCATCAGGCAGGCAGATGGGCTGGACGACAGAGGAGAAGGTGACAGGGCTCTGCAGCTCCATCACAGCCACGTCGTAGTCGTAGGTGTAGTCGTTGAAGTAGGGGTGGGAGATGATGCGCTTGATCCTGCGCGTCTGCACGTTGGCAGCCTGCAGGTTGCCTTGGTCGGTCAGGCCCAGGTAGGCTGTCCACAGGCTGGGCTCTGAGTACCTGCAGGAGTCACCAAACACAGGGCAGGGTGAGGCCCCCTCTCAGGGACACCTTCCTCACCTTCACAGAGCTTTAGAGGGTGGAAGGGACCTCCAGAGCTGATCCAGCGCAACCTCCCTGCTGAGGCAGCAGCATCCAGGCAGGTGTGCTGGGCTGAGGCTAATTGGACTATTTTAATGAGAAAAACTAGATGAGAGGCTGTGAAAAGGAAAACACTGCAGATGTCTGCTGCACTCGTAGGTTTGCTGAGGTGTACAAAAACAAGGACATAAACGTAGGTGAGAATCCCTTGGGTCTGAGCTCTGTCTCTTGGTCTCTCTCTCTCTTTGGCTTCCAGCTGAATGGGTTGCCCCTGCAGGGAGGTGTTTGGGGCCAGATCCCTGGAGGTGTTTTTGGCCAGGCTGGCAGAGGCTGTGGGCAGCCTGCTCTAGGGTAGGGTGTCCCTGGGCATGGCAGGGGGGGTTGGAACTGGCTGATCTTTGTGGTCCCTTCCAACCCTGACTGGTTCTATGACTCTGTGACCTTTAACTTGTATATTTCTGTCTCTAGCTGCAAATATTTGTAATGTATTGTCAATATCTGCTTGTATGTTGTGCTGAGCTGCGAATAGAAGGTCCTTAACTTCCAGCTGGCTGGAAAAGGAAGCTTTACATTTACAGCTTTGCACAAGACACAAGCAGATATTGACAATACAGAACAGAGACTTACAGAAATATACAGTAAAAAGGAAATACAGAAACACTACCTCTAATCAAACATGTAAGGGAGGTGGCTAACTCCCAAACCATCACAGCAGGTTTTGGAAGTCTCCAGAGAAGAAGCCTCCACAGCCTCTCTGGGCAGCCTGCTCCCTTGAGGAGTGCTTGTACAAGGTGAGGAGATGGAAGTGGGGGGTGGGTCCCACCTACTTGATGCGCTGCAGCTCCTGGAAGCAGTGTGCTGCTGACACCAGCCACCTGTCCGAGATCAGCGAGGCCCCACAGATGTGGCCCTGGCCCTGGACGTGCAGACTGACCTGCCAGGGCCACTCTCCCGTCTCGGAGTCCTGCCCGCCCACGATCCGTGACTTCCTGGTGAAGGAGCGGATCCCGCACTCTGGGGAGGAGACACAGCACTGGCTTACTCCTGCCTCGCTCCTCCTCCCCCTCCAGCACCTCCCCTGGGTTACCTCCTCCAGCACAAGTGCCCCATGCCCCAGCTCAGGTGTGGCTGATGCCATAAAGGATGTGCTTTAGCAGCAGGCTTGATAAGAGTTAGATGATGCTTGGACTTGGTGCTCTCAAAGGCTCTCTGACCAAAACGCTTCCACCATCCTTAAGCGATTCAGCCTGGCCACAAACTGCTTGGCTCTTTTCAGCTCAAGCTCTGGCACTGAACAGCCCCCGGGGTTCTTTCTGCTGTGCTGAAGTGCTTCTCTAAGAGGAGCAGCCCAGAAACCTGTGCCCCCCTCTTCCCCCCGGGGCACTCACCGCAGTTCTCCTCGTCGGAGTTGTCCTGGCAGTCCTGCTCCCCGTCGCACTCTGGGTTCTGTTTGCTGATGCAGAGTCCATTGCTGCACTTGTAGGTGTGCTCCTTGCAGGTGACTGTTCTCTGCTCCGCTGCAGGCAGGACCAAGGGGCAGAAAGGTTACCCCTAGATCGGGGCAGCTTGTGGCTTTCAAGAAGCCTTCATCTCTTCTGCCCAGCCCCAGGACCTTGCCACCCTGGGAAAAAAAATGCCCAGCCAGGACCACCCAGGCAGGAAGGGACCCTTAAGAGGACCCAGCTGAGGGGAGGACCCTTCCACAGCCACTCTCACCGTTGCTGCAGCTGCCCTCGTCGCTCCCATCCCCACAGTTGTCCTTCCCATCACACTTCTGCACCTCGGGGATGCACTTTCCATTGTCACACTTGAAGCTGTCAGCTGCACAGCCTGGGAAAAGAGCAGCTCCTGAGAGACCAACCCCACAGCAGCTGCGTCCATCTCCCTTCCCCTGCTCCCCCAGAACAGAACAACCTCTGCAGTGGTAACATCAAACCATTGTCCTGCATCCTTGCTCCTTTCTCCTCTGCTCAGCCCTTTCATCGATTCATAGAATGGTTTGGGTTGGAAGGGACCTTAAAGACCATTTAGTTCCAACCCTCTGACCAGGGCCAGGACCACCTCTCACCAAGGCCAGGCTGGCCACAGCCTTTCTCCCTCAAAAGCCCACATTTCCTCCAAGCTCTCACTCAGGGCTCCCAGACAGGTTCAAGGAGGCTGGGATCTGGGGTTCCCTGCCTTGTTTCCCAGTTCCATCACCCCTCTTGCCTTCTGGAGCCCTCAGCCCTCGCTGCCCAGGGGTCACTCACTGCACTGCAGCTCGTCGCTGTTGTCGCCGCAGTCGTTGACGTTGTCACAGACCCAGAACTTGGGCTTGCACCATCCATTCTTGCACCTGAACTGCTGCTCACTGCAGGCTGGAAAAGGGAGAGGGACAAATCAGGGCAGGGACCTTCAGAGGTCCCTGTGGAGACACCAGTGACCCATCCACCATCACCTCTGGGTACCCCAGCACCTGGGTGGCTGTCCCAGGGGCTGTGAACACCACGCAATAGGTATCACACTTAGGCTCCAGCACAGTATTTGCACCAATTTCAGGGGCACACAGCACAGAATTTCCACCCCGTGGGGGCAACACAGCTCTCTGGAGAGCTTCAGTGTCTTGGGCAATAGAGGCTGACGCTGAAGGTACAGCAGCAAGGCAGCCAGAGGCAACAGCCAGAGCAAAGTGGTGATTACAACCAGTGGGAAAGCACCTGAGAGATGTGGATCAGGGTGCTGGCAGCCAGGCCAGCAGCACACCCTTCCTCAGAAAACAGCTTCCTAGCTGGGGATGAGATCCCAAACCAGGAGATCCTGTCCTCTCTAGTTTAAGACCCTGGCTGGTATCACCTAGGGGACAGCTCTGCCTTGCAGCACAAGCAGACAACTCCCCCAGCTCACGCAGGTTTCCCAGCTGTGCTCTGCACCACCTGCCCAATTCACTAACAGAATACATCCCTTTGTACCACCCAGCTCAGCCAAACCCAACAACCCTTGAGAATGACACAGAAAAACCCATTTCCAGCTGGGAGGGACTGGAAAGGGGGCAGAGATTCCCCTGGGAGAAGGCTGGATCAGATCAGCAGGGACCCATGGGACAGCATCCCAAAGCGATCCCCGCGTTGAGGGCTTCTCACTCCAGCCTGGGGCAGCCAGGTGAGCAGGGAGACCTCAGCCCTAAGCACCGCTGTGTGTCGCCCTGAAGGAGCCTGGAGGCAATCCTCCTAGCCCAGCCCTTCCCCTGGGAAGCCAAGGAGGGGCAGAGGCTGACTTACTGCAGTCCCTCTCGTCGCTGCCATCGACGCAGTCGAGCCAGCCGTCGCAGCGCATGCTGCTGTCGATGCAGCGCCCAGTCTTGCAGGTGAACTTGCCAGGGCAGGCTGCCAGGAGAGGAAAGGGTTAAAACGGCAGCTGAGGCTGCCAGCTGTCCCCTCTGCCTCCCTTCCCCACAGCCCACCACGTTCCCTGGGCCTGCTTATAGCATCCAGCAGTAAAAAAAAAAACCACAATACCACCTTGAGCGCAGAGCATCAGTGCAAGGAAGGGGCAAGGGTGAGGCAAAAGGAGAGGGGGAAGGGCAAGGGTGAGGCAAAAGGAGGAGGGGAAGGGCAAGGGGGAGGCAAAAGGAGGAGGGGAAGGGGGAGGCAAAGGAGAGCTGCTGCTATCCCCCTGGAAGAGCCTGCTTCCCAGGTCAGTGTGGGGCCAGAGCAGGGCCAGCCCCCAGCCCCAGGCAGCTGAGGTTCCACTCACGGTCGCTGGAGTCGTAGGAGAGGTAGTCAGCAGAGAAGCCTGTGTCTGTGTAGGACTGGTCTGAGTGGAACTGCACCTGGATCTTGTTGGTGGTGCTGGCCACCACGAACTGGGAACGCTCCCCACAGTACCTGCAGGCAGAGAGGGCAAAGGTGAGCCAAGTGGTGTAGGTCAGCACTCAGCAAACCTCCTTGCAAGCCTGAGCAGCCCTCAGCACATCACACACCCAGAAAGCTGAGTGGGACAGAACAGAGAGCAGGTCTGACCCATCATGGACCTCAGGATCTGCATGCAGAACCTTCTGCTGCTGGCTGAAGGCAAACACCAAACTGTGACCTTGGCAACGACTGTGAGTGAGTTCATCCAGATCCCTGCCTGCCTCAGAGATGTCTGATTTCAGACTCTCCACATCTGTGGAATTGTGGAGCCTCTAAAGCCAGAGGATCCCAACCCCACACTGAGCTAGCCTGGGTCACAGATGTTCAGCTGCTGGCTTTGAAACTGCTCTTTCTGAGGAAGGGTTAACTCCCTTGCCCAAAATGCTGCCAGGAACCACTGCTCCCTTCTCCTGCACCAAGCTGGCTCTTTGGCCCAGCTCACCTCGGGTTGTGCAACAGCAAACAGCAACTGTAGCAGTAAATGCATCACAGAACACAACCTGACTGCCCTCCCAGTGGAGATCTGCTCACCCAAGCACGACCGTGCCAGATGTTTCTGCCTTCCTGCACAGGAGGCATGTGCAGTGGTGCCCCACAACATCTGGAGGGGGTTCAGCTGCAGCACGCAACAAACCCAGGGAGGGGCTAAGGCTGCAGAAATGAGCATCCTGCTGCCTCCTCACCACAGGGCGCCAAGGCCAGACCCAAGCACCAGCCCACTTGTTCCCACAGCAAGTTTCAGGTCAGCAGAGGGTGCCCAGGCTGTGTGTCAGCAAAGTGCTGGCCCTTACCTGGTGCTGTTGACCTGGACGTAGTCTTTGGTGCAGGAGGTGACAGGGATGCCAGGCTCCAGCACGAAGAACATGTTGAACCTCACCTTCACGTTCTTGTTGGAGGGAACCTGCAAAGGGAAGCAGAGTCAGTGGCACCCTGGCTTCTGGAGCACAGAGAGTGTGGGACTAAGTGGGGTGGGGAAAGGGTTTGGCAGGGAAAAAAAGAGCTCAGTATCAGAAGATTACTTAAAATAGGAAAGAAGCAAAAGAAACATCTCCCTGAGCAGCCACCATGGCTCATGCTGTCACTGAGAGGTGTTTGCTTTGCTGCCCCCAGGAGCCCAGAGCAAACAAGCACAGAGGGCTGAGGGTGAAGCCAGACCTCTGTCAGCTGTGCTTGTTCTGCCAGGGCAGAAGGTTTCTCCCACCACCAGTTGCAGCAGCAGCAGGTGACTGGCCTGTCCCAAAGCCCAGGAGCCCTTCACAGGCTCACAGGATGTCAGGGGTTGGAAAGGACCCAAAGAGGTCCTGCCAGAGCAGGACCAGACAATCTAGCTCAGGGCACAGAGCTCCTGCGTTCTGAGTGTCCTGGGGGCTACAGTAAGTGTCCAAGCAAGGTTCAGGCCCTCCCACCAGCTCCCAAAGCCTCCCTCCAGTCATGCCAGACTCAAAGCCTCCAGGCAGCATCTGCTGTGAGCTGACTTGGACAGTGTCCTGCATAACCCAGCTCATTTAATTAGCTAATTAGGGCAAAGAGAGGACCTGGTCTTACCTCTATGTTCCAGACACAGTCCATGTCTGGGGCGTAGTGTGCTGGGTAATAGGGAGTTGTGAAGGTGCCACTCTCTCCTCTCAGAGTCCCCCCACAGGCTGGAACAGAAGCAAGCAGATGAGAGCAGGTTAGAGATGTAGAGAGATGTGGTTTGCCCAAGCCTCAGCTGGCCATCACCCGAGGCAGGCAGGCAGATGCAAGAGGCTCTAACAAGGTTAAGTCCATCTCTGGAGAGAGCAGCTCTGCTCCAAGGCTTGGAGAGAACCCAGGAGATCAATTAGGTGCTTCCTGCATCCATCCATCTGCATATCTAATCCAACATAGCTCATTCTGCCCTCCTCAAGGGACATCATTACAGCAGCCAAGAGCACTGTGGGCAAGGCACAGTGCAAGGCACAGTGTGTGCAAGGCACAGTCCTCTCCAAGAGCCAAGATGGGACTTGCTTCTGTGGCTCCCAGCCCTGGAAACACCACTGGCAAACCTGCCACAGCCACAGCTGCACCACGGCTGGGGGCAACTGGACCAAGGCTCTTGCTCACCTTTCATCTTTGGGAGCTGGAAGAACTCAGCTTTGAAGCCAGGGAACCTGCCCTCCTTGTTGGTAACCAGCGTGACCAGCATGACGTTCTGGGAGGACAGGAAGGTCAGGTTGTAGGAAGGGGCATAATTCCCACAAAGCCTGGGAAGGAAAGGACCAAAATCTGTTAGACAGAGCTGCAGGGAGAGCCTCAAGCAGCACAGACCACCTCTGAGCAGGGAGAGGAGCTCAGATACCAGCAGGACTTCTGGGTGTCCCCCTGCCACCAGGACTGTATTGTGCAGGCAGCTGGCGAGGACACTCACCTGACCAATGCGTGGGGCTCCACGGGGCTCAGCGAGTTGTACACCTTGATGTAGTCACTGTCATCCCTGCACTGCTCCAGCTCCAGTGTCCTGAAGGTCAGGCTGATGATGGAGTTGGCATCTGCCCTCAGCGTCCAGTAGCAGAGGGCGTTGTTGGGGTAGGGGCTGTTGGGGAAGCCTGGGGTGGTGAAAGTGGTGACCTCCCCTTCCTTGGCATGGAGGGCAAAGATGCAGCTGTCTGCCCGGGAGAGCAGGGAAGAGTTAGGAAGGAAAAGAAGCAGGTCCTGCCATGCTCTTCCCCGAGATGCAGAGCTCAGAGCCCTGCAGGGAGCATCCCTGCTAATCTCCCTCTGCCTACAAGGTGAAGGGCAGCCAGGGCCACCCACTCCTAGGTAAGAGCAGGGCTTGTACCCAAGGCTGGCTGGCCCCAAACCAGCCCCAAGCAGCACACAGAGGGCTGCAGAGCACCTCTCTTCAGGCCTTTCCACCTCCCACAAAGGAAACCATCACCCAGCAGAGGCCACCATGAGGCTGAGGAAGAGCTGCACTTACTGTTCCAAGCCGAGTGAGCTATGCTGGGGTCAGCAGCTGCAGGAGAGAACAGAGGAGCTGTCACCTTTGGGCTGTGCAAAGCTGAGCCCCTGCCACCCTGTGATTCTATTGGCCTGCCCTAGGTGATCCTGCTCTGGCAGGGGGGGTTGGATTTGATGAGCTCCAGAACTCCCTTCCAGCTCCTATCATTCTGCGATTCTACGAAGTCATCCTGGGACCTGCACCCATCTGATCCCTCCCTGCAAGCTGGCCATGGGGAGGCTGTTCCTGCCAAGGCTCTAGGGAGCTGAGTGGTGAAGATTTTCCACTGCTGGAGTGAAGATGCAATCTCTGAGTCCACCTGGAGGTGGGCAAGGGATAACTCAGAGCGCTCAAGGGAAGAGGAGAAGTTTTGCCTGACTTTTCCAGCCCGTGCAGCCCATCAAAATGATGCTGCTAAAGCCAGGTCCTTAAACCCACGCTTAGAGTTGTCCCCCAAGGTAGGGCAGCGGCCAGCAGCTTACCCCTGCAGTGAAATGTGTCCCCACCCAACCTCTGCAGTGACATGTCCCCCTGCAGTGAAATGTGTCCCCCTCCCAGTCCCACAGAGAGGCTGGAGGAGAGCAGAAGCAGCACTCACGGAAAGCGACAACTGACTCCACCTTCAGCATGGGGTTGCGCAGGCGAGGGTTCCACCTCTGCACCAGGCTCTGCTTGTCTGCCATGGCCACGTCCAGCCTCTCCTCTCGGTACTTGGGGACAAGGAACTCTGACCAGTAGTAGGCAATGACGCTGCCTTCGCTGCAGGGGAAGGGGGAGCATGGGGTGAGAGCAGGGACACCCACGGGTGGGCTCAGGGGGGCAGCAGAAGGCTGCTGGATGAGCCACTTGTGGAGGGCAGGGACGGTTTCAGTGTTCAGTTAAACAAATCATGGCCAGCAAAGATCCCTGCCAGCCTGGGGAGTCCTTTTCCTCTGCTCCCAGCCAGGGCTCAGCCACCTCTAACGCTCACCTGAAGGCAGTTATCACTGTGTCCTTGTGGTAGGGGCCAATATCTGCGTGGTTCCCGTAGATCTCCTCCACCTGCGAGGTGTAAAGAGTTGTTCAGCACTGTCTGGGAGTGATGATGGGGAAAGGCTAAAGACAGAGCTAAAAGGCTGCTGTGGAAAATCAGAGCACCTACCAGACATCCCTGGCTGCAGCAATCTGCAGGGGCCAAAGAGAGGAAGGAGGAGGAGTAGAGAGTCCCACAAGTGCCCAGACCTGCACACCAGAGCCTGCTCTGCCTCAGCTCACTCCACTCTTCCCCGAGGGAAGCAGAAGGAACACCTGAGCCCAGGGGGAAGAGCAGCACAGAGGGCAGGCACCCTCCTGCCTCAGCTCCCAGCCCTAGCTCAGAGGTTCACAGAACCACTTCAGCCGGGAAAAACCTCTTAAGATCCTCAAGTCCAACCACAAACTCCACCACAGCCATTAAGCCATGTCCCTAAATGCCACCTCCAGAGGTTTCCTGACCACCTCCAAGGCTGGCGACTCACCCACCCACCCCAGGACCTTCCCAGGCAGCCTCGCTCCCAGCTGTGCTACACGCAGGATCCCCGCAGCCACGGGGGACAAGAGGAAAGCATTCCTGGCTCACAGGAGGAGAGGACAAGAAAGCTCTTACCGTGCTCTTCACCTTCTTGGCCAGCATGAGGAACTCTGGTGAGCTGGAGTTCTCGTAGGCATCCACAAATTCCCAGTTCAGGACCCTCAAGTGGCCATTGAACACCTTGCGGACGGGAGCGTTCCTATCTGCAAGGCGAAGGATGGGTCAGAAAGGGCACTCGGGGCAGGGGGCTGGAGCTAGAAGGGGTAAGGAAGCTTTCCCAGGTGGACACACCCCCAGGGTGCCCCCACCAGCCACCACACTCACATTTGAAGTGCCACACCAGGAGGCCAGTGACGAGGGAGAGGAGCAGGAAAACCACGACGGTGACGGCGACCACCACGCGCCGCTTCGGGCCACGCTTCTCCATCTTCTTGGAGTTCATGGCAGGGAGGAATTCCACCCCTTCCTCCAGGTTGTTCATGTCCTGGGAGAGGAGAGAAGGCAGGATGGTGGAAAGGCTGTTCCCAAAGCCTGCTCTGGAGAGGTGCACCCACAAAGCAGCCCGGAGCAGAGCTACCTGACCACGGCGGCTCCCCAGCGACGGGAGCACAAAGTTCTGCAGCCTACCCCCCACGGCAGGACAAACCCTGACAGCCTTTGCTTTGCTTTTCTGCACACACCTCATTCCTTCTCGGGCCTGATACGAAGTCATCAGCTCACTCAGACCCAGGGGTGAGCCCACACACGCCCCTGTGAGCATGGCAGGTCACAAGCCCACGACCTCCAAGATCTGTGCCTGCCGGCAGATGAAGCCACGGACAAAAATCCACCCCTCCAAAGCTCACCATGGCAGGTGTGGCACCAGGGCACACCATAAATAGCATTCCTGTAGAGAAGAAACCAAACTACTTCCTCCCTGAACATCTCCCTGGGCCAGCACAGGCCTCCTGCATTTCTGCTTGTGCCACAAACATCAAATGGAAAGAAAGAAAGCAAACCCCCCCCCGAGCTGAACACACCACCAGATCCCAGCTCTCAGGACAAGAGGCTGAGCAACAGCAGGTCTTAAAGGCAGCTGCCCAGGGACAAGGAATGGCACCCAAATCACACAGCCCTCGCCAGGCTGGAGGAGGAAGAGGAAGGTCTCCGTGGCAGTGCAAAAGCCTCAGTGCCCCAGGGTTTCACTTTCATGCCCCAGGATTTCACTTCTGTGCCCCTCTCCCCTGCCCTGCTCACCTACCTGCACCACCAGCTGCAGGTAGAGCTGCTGCACCCCCAGATGTTTTCAGGGGATGGTCAGACCACCCTTGGTCCAGGCAGATACGGAGTGCCCAGATCCACACCCACCACCCCCATCACTTCCTCTCCTGCCCAGAGCTGGCGAAGCCAGGCTGGGAGAGCAGACCACATCTTCTGCCTTCTTGCCCAGCCCCTCCTCAAGTAGGGCAGGCTCCCTGCCTGCTGCCTACAGCCCAAGCACTGATGAAGCCTCACCTTTCCAGTCACCACCTGCCCATTCCCCCCCCGAAAAAAGGCAGAGCCACACAATCCTTGAGGTCCCTTCCACGCTGCTGTGATTTTCCCCTCTCTCAAGCCTTAGCAGGCATCTGGCAGCTTCCTGGGCTCTGTGCAGCAGCAGCCAGGACACCACAACACAAAGTGCCAGGCTAGCACAAACGCCCTGCATTCAAATGCAGTCCTGTCCTTGTCCCCTGCGGTCAGATGCTGCCTGTCCTCTCCCAGCCCGGGGCCAGCACAAACACAGCGCTAATGGCTCGGGTTAATTCGATGCAAACACCACAAGCTCCTAAGCCAGGCAAAGCCAGCAGCGAAGGGATCCTGTGGCCAGAGGGAGCTGTGTGCTCTCCTGCAGCCTCAGCCACCCTCTCTGCACGTCCCTTGGGTGCAGTGGCCTCACTGTGTCACCCTCCCCAAGCCTCCCTTTGCAGCCCAGCTCCCATGGCATTGTTCCCCCACTCCTCCTGCCCTCCTCTTCACCCAGTCTCCCTCCTCTCCTCCCATCCTCCACACCTCACCAAAGCCTCTCCTCCCTGTGGTATTTGCCCAAGGCCCTTTACAGCAGAAGGGGACGTGGCAGGCTCCTTCCCCTGCATTCTTCTCAAGGGCTCTGGGAGTTTAATCCTCTGCAAACACGAGAAGGCCACCAGCAGCAAAGCAACCTGCCAGTTCCCTGCTCTCACAGCCACCTGTCTGACACCTCTCCACTACAGCACCGGGGAGGAAACCTGCCTTTGTCTGTCAGCAGAAAGACAGCAAGGTGAGGCACATCACCTCCCAGGGTCAACGGGGGAAGGCAGAGTCTCCACCTGTCCTGAGCAAGGCGTTTGGGGCACGAGGTGTTCAACCTTGGCTTTGCCAACAAAACGCCCCAGAATTCAGGTTCACCAAACTGCCAGCACGGGGTGAGGAGAGGCTGCAGGCAGTGACACACTGGACAAGGCTTCCTCACTGCACGGAACAGCCTCTTTGGGTTGGGGCTCTGCAGAGAGGCAGCAAGGGTCAGTGTGGCCAAATCAGAAGGAGAAGGCAGCTCCCCTCTCCCTCCACCCCCCCAGCCACACTGCTGGCAGCTGCAGCCTGACCAAGGGAAGTTGGGCAAGAAAACTCAGCGTCTGATCTTTCTTTGGATGTTTTTCTCTGCTTTTCTGGAGGGAAAAAAAAAAATAAATCTTAAAGCTGTGAGAGTTGACAGAAAGCCTTCAGTCTGTGCCCCAAAGCTGAGGTGGCAATGGCACCCACAGCACCAAAAGGTTAGAGTTTGGGGGGCTCCTGGAGGTGGGTTTTTTTTTGGTCATGACTCCTGTGAGAGGTGCAGAAGCAGCCACTCTTCATCACCAGCAGTTACTCAGGAGTGGGCATGAGGCTGGATCCAAAGAGGTTTTCCTCCCTGCCCTCTGTATTCCAGACCTCACTACATCCCCCAGCCAGCTCTGCCCCTGCTTTGAAGGGCTCTCTCCTGGGGAAGCAGCAGCAAGTCCTGCAAAGCCTCAGATCAAGGCCTGAGAGGATCTGAAGCATCCCCCAAGCACTACAGGAATGCTGAATCAAGTTGTGCTGGGAAGGCTTCAGGCGAGTCCCTGTGTCCTGACCTGTGAGTAAGAGGCTGAACCTTCTCTGCCCACACTCAGCACCCGTTTGACCTTCACACCAGATCTGTCTGTGCTGTAGTGGCACACCTGAGCCTCTGCTCTGATCCACATCCCCTCACCTGCCACCAGCAGCATGCCTGAGCCTCTGCTCTGCTCCACATCCCCTTCCCTGCCAACAGTTCTGCCTCTTGGGCAAAGCACCTCCTCCGTGGTGCTGGTCAGCATCCTCTGAGCTAGGCAGAAAGCAGTGGAATCCACAGCAAGGCAGGCTTGAAAGAGAATAGTTCAGCCAAGAAGAGGCTGACTGCAGCCTGAACCTTCTTCAGCTGATTTCCCTCACACACCTCAGCTGGAAAGCAGAGAGGATCTGCAGGTCCTGCTCTCACCTTGTCCATGATTCTCCAAGAAGCTGTCTCTAGGCCAAAGTGACTCAAGCTCTGAGTCTCTCTCCCTTCTCAAGGAAACTACCTCCAATAAACATTATTGACACAGAACCTCCCTTGCTCTTCTCTCTGCCTGACTCACAGCTTGGATTACTTCCTCCTGCTGCTCCTCCTCACCCATCAGAGCAGGAGCAGAGGTTTCTGGCCCCAGCAGGGAAGCCACAAGCCAATCAAGTGAAAGGCTCAGGGAGGTGTTGCTCCATTTCTTCCACGCCTCAGTTTCCCCCTGGAGCACCAAGCCCATGAGGAAAGGTGGCAAAGGAGCACACACAGGCAGACTTACACAGCTCTTGGTGGGGAGGGTCTCCTGCAGGCAGCTCCTTCCTGCTGAGAGCCCAGGGAGAAGTCCTGTGTGTAAGCAAACCTGCCCACTCCTCCTCCAGCCAGACAAAGTGTTTTCAGACAGCAACCCCAACTCTGCCAGACTGGACAAACCAGATGCAGAAGTGACTAACTGTGTCAGCAGGAAACTCAGCAGGCACAGCGGGGTGGGGGGGACTCTGGACTGGAGATGCTTACCACAAAGCAGGGGCATCCTCCTGCAAAGGGCTTCTCCAGCAAGACCTCTCCAATGTCTACAAGGATGGGTCCACCTGGGATCAGGATCTCCCACCAAGGCTGTCTGCTGGGTTGTTTTGGTTCCAGGAAGACAGTGTGAGGTGTCCCCAGCACCAAAGGTCCTCCCTGCTCCCCTTCCCCTCCAAGAGAGGTGCTCCACTTCTCTCTCAGTGTCTGCTCCACTCAACCCTGACCCACAGAAGGAGGAGGCTCCTGGCCATTAGTTCCACCTGCCCCTTATCACTGCTGGTTGTTTTGCCAGCTCAAGGCAGCTCTGAGATTCAGCTGCTTCGCTTGAGGTTTATCACACTCCAGCCTCAGCTGGTCCACCCCAGCTCTGCTGAGGGCCAAAGCTGATCACAGAAGGCAAGAGCAGGTGTGAAGCCTAGGTGTGCAAAAAACTCACCTGTCTGACACTCATGTGCACAGCCAAGGAAAGGAACCTTTAGGAGACAAAGTTGGAGGTGGCCTGAGGGGGTCAGAGATGACACAGAGTCATCAGGCAACGTGGTTAGACTCTTGCTGGGTTAACTCTGGAGAAGACTGAGAGGGGATTGAATCAATGTTTATAAATAGCTGAGGGGGACACAGGCTCTGCTCACTTACTCCCTGCCATAGGACAAAGGAGCAATGGATGGAAGCTGCAGCACAGGAGGTTGCAGCTCAACACAAGGGACAACTTCTTGACTGGAAGGGTCCCAGAGCACTGGCACAGGCTGCCCAGAGAGGTTGTCCTTGTCTGGAGCCTTTCAAGGCTGTTCCTGTGTGCCTTGAGCTAGCTTGGATGGTCCTGCTCTGGCAGGGGACTTGGTCTCGATGATGTCTTTGTGTCCCTTCCAACCCCTGACACGCTGTGAGCCTGTGAACTACATCCTGCAGATCCCAGCCTGTGTGTATCCCAGAGGCAATTCTCACCTCCCCTTTTGCAGCCATGCCTGCCTCAGGTGGTGTTCAATAAAACCCACAATCTGCCAAGTTAAAATCAAAGGAATGAAACCCATCGACCCATCACCCAGCTCAGGATGCTGCCTGCGAGCTGAGCGCAGAGCTTTGAGGTCAGGGGTGGGGGTGGGCTTGTGCAGGTCTTCAGAACCTGAGGTCTCCTGGGTCACACTGAAAGCTAACAGCAGCTTTGTGGTGCTGGGATAAGGGGGGAGGGAAGCAGCCCTGGCACAAAGTGGGGAAAAGAAAAAATAAACAGATCTAAAAGCTGCTGCCCTGTGGTGTGCACAGCCTGCAGCCCACCTCACCCAAGCAGCTCCAGAGCAGCCACACAACTCCTGAGATCAACCCCTTCCAGCAGCTCCTGCTGCAGACCTCAACACTCCTCCAGGAGGAGAGCTGATAAGGATAATCCTCTCGCATCTCCTCTCACTCCTGATAAGGAGCACAAGGAAACAGCCCAGCCTGAGAGCTCAGTTTCCATGAGGCAGGGTCATGCTCTGCTGCCCCAACGTGGGCAGCAAAACGCTGGAGAAACTTTGCCAGGATGTGATTGACTTTTTTTCTTTTTTTTTTGTGTGTGTGTGTGTGTGTGTTCTGCTCCTCCTGAAGGGCACTGACAGTATAAAACGATGACATCAGAACTAAGCAGGGAATGTGGAGCAGGAAGCAAAGGACACCAAGTCCTCCAGACTCTCCTCCCAGTCCTCCAGACTGTCTGCCTTCCAGGCACAGAGGGCGAGCGCAATAGTGAGAGATACAAGTCACACACACACACCTGGGTTGGCACTCAGGTGTCTTGTGACCGTCCTGAGTCATACGAGAAACCAAATTCCTTGGGGTTTATTGCAGAAGAAACTCAGCTCAGCGTTTGCACAGGAGAGCAGAGGCTCAGCTGCCTGCCCCGCAGCAGCCTCTGCAGCTGGCTCCTGCCCCGCAGCAGCCTCTGCAGCTGGCTCCTGCCCCGCAGCAGCCTCTGCAGCTGGCTCCTGCCCCGCAGCAGCCTCTGCAGCTGGCTCCTGCCCCGCAGCAGCCTCTGCAGCTGGCTCCTGCCCCGCAGCAGCCTCTGCAGCTGGCTCCTGCCCCGCAGCAGCCTCTGCAGCTGGCTCCTGCCCCGCAGCAGCCTCTGCAGCTTCAAAACAGCGACCACGCTCCTGGCTGTGCCTCAGCACACAGCTTTGCACTTCGATCCGAGCAATCCCCGGGGAGGAGTGGGAAATGAAGCTACCTTCCAGGCCTGACACACAGAGCTATGAGCCATGAAATCCCTCCCTACGACACATGGCCCAAGACCAGAGAGGAGGAGCACAGCACAGCTGCAAACAGCTGCTCTAAAACACATCCTTCCTGCTATGCAAAGTACTGAGCAACAACCTCCCCTCCAGCAGCCTCACCAAGGCAGCTGCACTCCAGACCTCGCTGAGACCCTCCAAGCTCAGCACATCTCTCACCCACCCAGAGTTTCCTGGTGCACCTGGCCCATCACCTTTGGAGCCAAAAGCAGAGGGAAGCAGCAGCATCTCCAAGCAGGCAAAGCCATGCCTGCCAGCTGCTCCCTCCTCCTCCTCAGCCTCTCATCCAGACGTTGAAGGGAGCTATTTGCAGGGCTCAGCCCCGGTGGCCTTTGGATGGAAGTGACATATTCTACCCCGGGCAAGGTGAGAACCTTTGGTCCAATTCCTTCCCCACAGGCAGGCCCTCAGAAACGCTCTTGCTGCTCCCTCAGTGTTTTACAAAGTGATCTTTTGTTTGCTGAGCAAAGGTCTGGCACACTCGCAGCCTTTTTCTCTTCCTGCCTTCCTCGTCCCTGTTTGCCTCTGGCACCAACAGCAGCAAAACTGGCCTGAGCAGCAGCTCACCCACCCGAGAGGAAAGCCCTTGCACCCTTCTGAGGAACAGGAGCAGCCTCTCCCCCTCCCTGTGCCCAAGAACTGCCTCAGCTCCTTCTCCTCTGCCGCAGCAGCAGCCGCAGCCATTGCAAAACAACTGCTGGTTGCTCCACTGGCGTTTTTATTGGGAGCCAAGTCCAACGACAGCTGCTCCACAAGGGACAGATTCCCGGGGCTGTTTATTGCCCTGTCTTCAGGGAAGTGCCCCTGGATCAGAATCAGCTCCTCTTGCATCGATGCAGGGAGGGTAAAGCTAATCCAGGAGCCCGGGAGAGGCTCCAAGGAGCAAAGGCTGAGAGCCCTGGGGCTGTCCAGGCTGGAGATGAGCAGCCCCAGAGGGGATCTGATCGATGCTCAGCGACAGCTAAAAGGTGAGGAGCAAGAAGCTGAGGCCAGACTCTTGTTAGTGGTGCCCAGTGACAGGACAAGGGGCAGTGGGCGCAAACGGGAACCAAGGAGGTGCCATCTGAACAGGAGGATGCTGTGAGGGTGCCGAAGCCCTGGAGCAGGCTGCCCAGAGAGGTTGTGGAGCCTCCATCTCTGGAGAGATCCCAAATCCACCTGGGCACTGCAAACCCAGGGCAAGCTGCTGTGGGTGCCCCTGCTTCAGCAGGGGGCTTGGACTGGATGATCTCCAGAGCTCCCTTCCAATTTCTACCACTGTGATTCTGAACGGACCTTGCTTAAGCACTCAGCACGAAGACACCAACACACAACCTACCTCCTGCCAGGAGAACAAGCAGGGCAGGGAAGGTCATGCCACACACAACAGTGTCACCACGACCCAGCCAGGGAACACGGAGCCGAATGGTATCAGCCAGAGCATCTCCTTGATCCTGGCAGTCACCAGGGCTCTGCCACACACAGGCCAGCAGGGCTGGAGGCAAGGGAAGCTGTTTCTTGCTGTAGGCAGCTTCTGAGTGGTGCCAGAGCTGACAGATCCTTTACCACCACCAGGTAACAGCCACTGAAGCCAGGGCTCAGGGCCCAGCACCAGACAGGCTGCAGAGGAGCTGTAAAACTGTCCTGCTTTAACCAAAAAAAGCTTGGTTTCCAAACAGCTCCAAAAGCACAACCCAAAGCAGACCCCCAGCCAGGAAAAACTGGGTGGAAAGCCAAGCCTAAGGCCACTGATAATGCATTGGTTAACTCACACAGCTCCAGAGCCCTCCGTTCCAGGCAGACCTTCTGGCAGCTTCAACAGGTTTTGTTAGCCCTGTTGCTAAACAACCTGTGAGCAGCTCTCCTACCCCTAGTCCATCTTCCCTCACCTCCCCAGCATCTAGGATCAAGCCCAACTCAAACCCTCCAGAGCGAGCTGGCAGCACCGGCACGGAGCAGGCACGGAGCAAGCCCAACCCCGGCACAGGCTGGCTGGGAGCTGCACTCTGCCAGAGCTGCCTTTGCCTTTCCCTGCTTCACAGGACAGGACACCAGGGGTTGGAAGGGACACAAAGAGGTCATCCAGTCCAGGCCCCCTGCCACAGCAGGACCATCCAAACTAGCTCAGGGCACACAGGAGCACATCCAGACAGAGTCTGGAAAGGCTCCAGACAAGGAGACTCCACAACCTCTCTGGGCAGCCTGTGCCACTGCTCTGGGACCCACACAGGCAAGAAGTTTCCTCTTGCGTTGAGCTGCAACCTCCTGTGCTGCAGCTTCCATCCATTGCTCCTTGTTCTGTCCTAGGGAGCAAATGAGTAGAGGCTGTTCCTCCTCTCCTGACCCCCAGCTCTCAGATACTTCTAAACATTGATTCAATCCCCTCTTATTCTTCTCTTCTGCAGCCTAAGCAGCCCCAGGTCCCTCAGCCTCTCCTCCCCAGGCAGTTCTCAGTCCCCTCAGCATCCTCCTAGCCCTTTGCTGGACCCTCTCCAGCAGCTGCCTGTCCCCCTTCAGCTGGGGAGCCCCAAGCCGAAGGCAGTCTTGCTTCACTGGGCAGGGTCCCCTAGAGAGGTTCTCCTGCCCTCACCAGACGGCAGGGGAGCAGCAGAAGCTTCCTCTCGGTCGGCGCTTCCCGGGCAGGCTGGAAGGCAGGCGAGCAGCTGGGCGGATTGCTTCTGGGCGAGCCCCAGGGTGAGCCCTTCGAGGCCAGCCCCCAGCCCGCAGCCCCCAGCCCGCAGCCCCCTCCCCAGCGGCAGCCTTACCTGCAGCTGTGCGCTGTACCTGATGGCAGCGGCGCTGGCCGCGGGGCCGCGCTCCATGCTGCGGGGCTCAGGCTGCCATGGCGCGGCCGCTCCTCGGCTCGGCACGGCTCGGCACGGCTCGGCTGCCTGCCCGGCTCCTCCTACCCGTGCTCTGGGCAGGTGCAGGAAGGAGGAAACACCCCACAGGTTCCCCCACATCTCACCTCGTCCCCGCCTCAGCAGAAGGGCATGCCCAAAAGGCTCCCAACAGCCTGGCACCGGCTCCGCGTCACCCAGAGGGACCCTCCTGCCACCGCCCTTTGTTTCCCCGAAGGAAAGCAGGGGAAAAACCTGCCTGTTCCCAGCCCCACCGGCCCAGCGCCGGTGCACACAGCGGCTTCGAGGGCAAAGCTTCATGTCCCCAAGGTCTTAGCCCTTCCCGGGTCACGCAGACTACGGCACCGCCAAATGCCGCTGCAAAGAGGACACTCCGGCGGGCACAGTCACTGCAGCCCCCGGGACAAGCCCCCCCCTCCCCTAGACACCTAGGAGAGGCTGTCGAAGCCAAGCAGTCCCTTCAGCACAGTCACTTCAGCCGCTGGGACAAGCCCACCCCTCCCCTAGATACCTAGGAGAGGCTGTCGAAGCTAAGCAGTCCCTGCAGCCCAGTCACTTCAGCCCCTGGGCCAAGCCCACCCCTCCCCTAGATACCTAGGAGAGGCTGTCGAAGCCAAGCAGTCCCTTCAGCACAGTCACTTCAGCCCCTGGGACAAGCCCACCCCTCCCCTAGATACCTAGGAGAGGCTGTCGAAGCCAAGCAGTCCCTTCAGCACAGTCACTGCAGCCCCTGGGACAAGCCCACCCCTCCCCTAGACACCTTGGGAGAGGCTGTCGAAGCCAAGCAGTCCCTTTAGCACAGTCACTGCAGCCCCCGGGACAAGCCCACCCTTCCCCAAAGCACCTGGGAGAGGCTGTCGAAGCCAAGCAGTCCCTTCAGCACAGTCACTTCGGCCCCCGGGACAAGCCCACCCCTCCCCAAAGCACCTGGGAGAGACTGTTAAAGCTTCTTTATCCCAGCCTGAAACCTGCTCTCAGCTAGGCTACAGCAGTCTAAGGAGGAGGCACCTCCTCATCCATCGGAGCAGACCAGATGCAAAATGAGGAGGCACAGAGCAGGAATTGCACATGGATCCAAGCATGGCACTCAGAGTGCTGCTCGCCTACCAGCGAGGGGACTGTAGGGTCGCAGATTAAATGATGTCCTCAGAAGAGGAAAGGAGGGACCAGCAGCAAAGCCCTGGGTTTCGAAAGTGAGGTGATGTAGGAGGCTTGAAAGGGGCTTTTAACTCTGAAACCCGCACCCCCGGCACAGCCTTACTCCATCACCCTCCCCCCTCCTTGGCGAGATGACCTCCACCTCCACTCCAATACTCAGATTTCTTACATTCACTCGAGATTAAATGTAGCTGGACCAACATCATCTACCTTGAAAGGATCTTCCCTTCTCCATCTTACAGGTAACACCACCCGGGACGTGCTCAGCCATCCCAACACCGCTCTGAGCCCCTTGCCACCAAGCACGCCCCAACCCTCAAAACTGATTTCCCCCCACATTTCAATGCCCCAGAAAGCTGGGATGGATGTAACAGGAGCTGCCCGGTGAGTCCCATGCCCCAGGGAGGCTCTTGCGGGGTCACCTTTGTTTCCCTCAGCTCTAAAAGCCTCTCCTGCAGAGCACAACTTTCACAGCTCTTTTGCGGGTGTTTACTCTGGGTTAAAAAGAAATAAAAGAGATGGGATCAGATCCCTGATTCCGTTGGTTTCTCTCTCTCTGCCCCTGCTAATTTTTTTTCTCTCTCTCTTCCCCTGCTGATTTTTTCCCCCCCTCTCTGCTTCTGCTGCTTTGTTTTGTTGGGGTTTTTTGGGGGGTTTTTTTCCTCTCTCTCTGCCCCTGCTGTTTTCTCCTCAGGTGGAAATAAACCCGACATAGCTTCTATACTTTCACAGAAACACTTCTGGAATTCCTTTCTCCTTTGGCTCCCTCAGCAGCTACCAGAATCCCACCTCCCTGGGCTGAGCAGAGCAGAGCAGAGGCGGAAGCATCTCCTGCTTTAAGGTATTCCCCTTCAAAAGGTGTCTTTGTTAGTCAGCCTGCTGAAACTGCCGGGCTGGCTGATGTCAGGAGCTGCTCTCAGCTCTCTCTCCTGCTGCCCAGCCCTGCCCAGCGCTCCAGTTTTGCAGCCACTCCCTACCTGGCTGACTGCAGTGCTCCTGCCTGACTCCATCCCTCCCATAAAGCAGCATGTTCTAGGGGTAAAGCAGCTGAGCAGGGATAAAAGCGAAGCGCTGCTCTTTGTTGCTGGGCATTTCTCCCCTTCAGCACATCAGCCCATCTCCCCCGGGGCAGCTGCCAGGCAAACACCCTTGCTCTGCCATGTGGCAAGATGCTAAACTCCATCTTCAAGGCCTAGGGTGTCTCTTACAGCTTCACAGACTCACAGGATGCCAGGCTGGAAGGGACCCCAAGGATCATCTGCTCCAGCCTTTCTAGGTCGCAGTGGAGTTGCAATGAGCTGGCCCAGCAGCCTGGCAAGCTGAGTATTCAAACTGTCCAATGGAGGAGACTCCACTGCTTCCCTTAAGAGATTATTCCGATGTCTGACTGTTCCCGTGGGGGGGGTAAAAATGGCTTCTGGAGTCCAGTGGGAATCTCCACAGCAATAATTTGTACCCAGGAGCTGCTGGTGCCTGCTGCCACCCGAGCCACTGGCGTTTTACAAGCTCATGCTGGCTCTTTGAACAAGGAGATGCAACTAAAGCAAGCGAGGTTTGAGCTAAACATAAAGCACTGCACAGCTGGGAGGCAGCTGAGGTCACAGAACGGTAGGGGCTGGAAGGGAGCTCTGGAGATCACCCAGCCCAACCCCCCCTGCCAGGGCAGGGTCACCTAGAGAAGGTCACACAGGAACATGCCCAGGCAGGTTTTGAATGGCTCCAGAGATGGAGACTCCAGCGCCTCTTCGAGCAGCCTGCTCCAGTCCTCCAGCACCCTGCAATTAAAGAAGCTCCTCCTCATGGCTCAGACTGAGCTTCTTATCGTCCAAGTTTGTGCTCAGCACTCCTCATCACCACTGAGCAAAGCCTACTCCCATCCTCCTGACACCCACCCTCGAAGTTTCGAGCCCTAAGCGGCAGGATTCTCATTCCACAGATTCACACCAGGCTGGAAAAGCCCTTGGAGACCATGGAGTCTCTGCTGCCCAAGCTGGGGCTCATTCTGTGCTGTTAGGTTCCCAGAGCAGAGGAGGGGTCCTGCTCATGGACCCTCCCAAAACATCAAGGCAGCCATTCCCAGGAAGCAGTTCCCAGGATGTCAGGGGTTGGAAGGGACCCAAAGAGATTATCAAGTCCAATAACCTCCCCTGACAGTTCGCCATCTGCTTTTGGGGTGAGACTCTTCCCTGTCTGCCTCTGGCCTGGCTGAAGGATGCTGAGCCCAGCCAAGTCACCACTACAGTGAAAGAAGGCATTAAAACGCCAGGCTGAAGCCACTTACCCCCCTGCAATGGCAGCAGACAGCACCGAACCCTCCGGTTCCTCCCACTCGGGATCGGTTCACTCAAGGAAAAGCTGTCGCCTCCTCCTCCTCCTAACGTGGTCTCCTCGTATCAGTGTGGCCACCGCAGCATGACGAGAGCAGCAAGTCGAGGGTCAGCGCCTTTGGGAGGAAGGAGAGCACTTTGCTTAGGCGCTGCTGGAATCTGAGAGCCAAGAAGTCCTTCTTTGTCCCGGCCGCAAGCGAACCCCAAGAGCTCAACCGCTGCAAAAGACTTCCAAGAGCTCGGTGCCCAGGAGAGTCCCGCGGGCGGCAGGGATGAGCAGCAGCCACCGCCTGGAGAAGCAGGATACCTCCGCTCCCAGCCGCTGGAATGCCATCCACGTGAAAGGAGGGAAAGCTGCTTACATCAGGAAGGAGGCAGATTGCCTGGGCTGGGGGAGAGCTCTCCTTAGGGAGGCAGTTCTGGGGAGCTGCAGCAGCGGAGCCGCGGCCGCCCCACAGCCCCAGCCGGGCAGGCGAGCTCCGACGTGCGGCCGGCGGCAAAGGCTTCTCCTCCCAGCCGACTCTCACCGGGAG
The DNA here is from genome assembly GCA_013396835.1 of Psilopogon haemacephalus. Classification (NCBI taxonomy): domain Eukaryota; kingdom Metazoa; phylum Chordata; class Aves; order Piciformes; family Megalaimidae; genus Psilopogon; species Psilopogon haemacephalus. The sequence continues at coordinate 725,826 of VWZI01012854.1, read as the reverse complement.
CCTGTTCTGGCTGACTCCTAAACTCAAATTTCACCGGCGGTGCCCTCCCACCCAGATTCCTGCCAGGCAACCCCGAAACCACCCCAGCTCTGCAAGCTCCAAGCTGGTCCTGCAACTTCCCCAGCCGCACAAAAGATTAGGGGGGGGGG
>VWZI01012854.1:702503-725672 GCA_013396835.1 Psilopogon haemacephalus | reverse complement strand
GGGGGGGGGGGGAAGATAAAACTCACAGGGTGTCCTGTTACTTTGCATTCCAAAGAGTAAATAAAAGGCTGATTCAGTGGGAGGAGAGGAAAACGTCATCCAAAGCTCTGTGGTTTCCAGCTGATCTTGCAACCCCCTCCGGGAGAGCAAAGGTGAGCCCTGGATATGGATGGATGGATGGATGGATGGATGGATGGATGGATGGATGGATGGATGGATGGATGGATGATCAGTACAGGGGCAGCTCTGCCTGCTTTTGGGCCCCAAACGAGCTGTCTTGATGTGATTCAGCCCCTACACCTGCAAGGCAAGGGGAATTAATTACTGACCCGGGAGAATGGCACCTGTTAAAGTGCAGTGGATTGGCCTCAGCTGGCCACAAGCTGCTTTGAGGCAGAGCAGAGGTGGGGCCACTCTTCCCAAAGCCGTCCAAGGGTTACTGTGCCACTCAGGTGGGAACTCATCCCTTCATCTCCCAAGAGCTCTAGGGGGAGAGTCCCAGCGCCATGCCAGGCAGCTTTGCCCTCCTGAGATCGTGAAGCTGACCAGAACAAAGGGCAGTGGGGACCAGCTCCGTCCTGTGGATGACAGAGGCAGGGGAGCAGGCGGAGGACGCGATTGTGCAACGAGCTTCAAGCGAGAAAGTCCTGCCTGAACCCCGTCGGTAGCAGACGGCTCCGAGACTCTCTTTCAAAACCGAGGAGGATGATTTCGGTGCCTCTGCCGCTGCCGGTGCTGGCTGCGAAGGGAGCGCGGAGCGGCAGAGCGCAGGCTGCGAGCTCAGCGCCAGGGCTGCGCCCCGAGCTGAGTCTCCCTCTTGAGCTGTCGAGCGGCTTGTGAAAGGGGCCGAGTTGTGAGCTGTGAATCAGCAGCCGCTGTTTGCCAGCTGAACTGCGAGTGGCCAGGCCTGATCGCCTGGTTTCTGGCACTGGGTATTTTGAAACCCAGCCGCCTGCTGGGGCACGCCCAAGATTCGGAGTCGGTTAAGGTCCTTAACGAGCTGCAAATGCCGGAGATGAGGGCACGACTGAGCCGGGGAGCGGTGAAGACAAAGGGCTGCAATCACCTGCTGCTTCTCTTGGGTTTATGCAAACCAGGAGAGCTGCCTCATGCTCAGCTGCTTTGCCTCCGGATTTGCCACAGGGAACACAAGCTCGGGCTTTGCCTCGGTGGTATCTCAGCTGCTTACAAACAAACAAACTGGAGCTGATCAGCCCGGAGAAGGCTCCAGGGAGACCTTAAAGCAGCTTTCCTGTACCTGAAGGGGATTACAGGAGAGCTGGGGAGGGGCTTTGTACAAGGGTTTGTGATAGGGATGGAACTGGAGGAAGGGAGGTTTAGAGTGGAGATGAGGAAGAAATTATTTCCAGTGAGAGTAGAGAGACACTGGCACAGGCTGCCCAGGGAAGCTGTGGCTGCCTCCTCCCTGGAGATGTTCAAGGCCAGGCTGGATGACACCCTGAGCACCTGGGCTAGTGGGAGGTGTCCCTGCCCATGGCAGGGGGGGTTGGACCTGGAATGATCTTCAAGGTCCCTCCTAACCCAAATCATTCTATTAATCTATGAATTCTCACCTGATTTACAAGCAGCTTGCTCAGGCAGTTTAAAAATCCTCGCTGCAAATACTTTTTTTTTGAGTAAGCAGCCCTATTTTTTTTTCCGTGGAGAGAAGCATATTTTCCTGTGTATGCCTGCTAAATACCAAGCAGCCCTTTGGTCCCCCAAGCACACAATGAAAAAAAAAAAAAAGAAAAAAAATTTAAAATCTTCCTTTGTTGCCAAAAAAATGATTCAGAATGACACATTCACAGGTGGAAGTCACTCGCTGAGTTTCAAATGCCACCAGCAGCACCTCTGCAGGTCCTTGGGTAACTCTTCAAGCAACATCAACACACCAGGCACAGCAGCATCACCTCTGGCAGGTTTGTTCTGCTTTCCAGGCCAGAAAGGCTTTGCTCTGGCTCAGCACAGCCACTTCTTGGTGCTGCCTCCTGTATTTGGTGGCCTCCTGCTCTTTTAAGTGTTGCTGTGAACCTCCCTGATCCCAGAATCACAGAATTGTTTCAGTTGGAAGAGATCTTTGAGTCCAGCCTTCAACCTAAGATCACCACAGCCACTAAACCATGTCCCACAGTGCCATGGCCACACAATTCTTGAACACCTCTGGGGATGGGGACTCCACCACCTACCTGGGCAGCCTGTTCCAATGCCAACCACTCTTCCAGCAAAGAAATTGTTCCTAATGTCCAGCCTAAACCTCCTGTGGAGCTCTGGAAGACCAGCACCTTTCTGCTGCAAGGATCTTGGTTCTGGCAGGTTCTTTTGCTCCAGGTCTTGCAAACTGGAGGACAGACAATGTCAGATCTGGGTGCAAGGCTCTCCAGATTGCTTTGGTGGACACTTTTAAGAGATAGAAGGAAATAAACTGCCTCTGAAAACCTTCTCCTCTGATGGAGCAATTCTCAGGACCCAGCACTGGAAGCCATGACCAAGATGAGTCCACCTTGACTGGGTCACTCCACACGAGTTGTGTCATCCCCAAATTAAATCATTAAAAGCCCCAAATTGGAGCTACTCACCCAGGCTCCTTTTTACAGTCTGTGGATAGAAATGGTCATACCCCAGAGAGTGACTCACCTTGCAAGAACCACCTGAGGGAGGGCAAATCATTTGCCCACCCCCTGAAGGTACCAGTGGTGGGAAACTCATCCTGGAGTGACCAGCTGTGATTTATCTGTCTAGAAGCTCACCACACAAGCTCAGAGGAACTCAACCTACCACCTCTGGCTGCCCCTGTACAGACTATGTGGTTACTCTGCTCCTTATCCCCAGTTATCACATCACTTACTGGTACACAGCAGGAGTGGACAGGGAGGGGCAGGGTGAGAGAAATGGCATCAAGGTTTCAAAAAGGCCTCCCTGCTTCACTCCAGACTCACAACACTCCCCTGAAGGGGTGGTGCCAAATTTCTATTCCAAAAGCTTCATTAGCTAGAGAGATGCTGCCCTGAAGCTTGTATCAGAGTGGGTGACTCACAGGGTGAAGGATCTAGGGCAGTGCTGAAGATCCTCTTCGATGTACAACACATCTGTGAGTCAAGCAGAGCTCAACTCGAGGTAAATTCAGTGGATTTATAACCAGTCCTCAGCCAGAAAGGTCCTGAGGTCAGGCACCATGCACCAAACCCACTTCAGGCAGGACCAGGTGCAAGAGCTCTGTGGTGACTTCGATTCATAGAATCATAGAATGGTCTGGGTTGGAAGGAACCTTACAGATCATCCAGTTCCAACCACCCTGCCACAGGCAGGGACATCTTCCACCAGCCCAGGTTGCTCAAGGCCTCACCCAACCTGGCCTTGAAAACCCCCAGGGAGGGGACATCGACAAACCTCCCTGGACAACCTGTTCCAGTGTCTCCCCACCCTCACTGCAAAGAATTTCTTCCTAATCTCCAGCCTGAATCTCCTCTCCACAGGCTTCAATCCATCTCCTCATCCTGCCACTCCCAGCCCTTGTCAAAAGTCCCTTCCTGGCTCTCCTGTAGCTCTGTTCAGGTACTGGAAGGCTGCTCTAAGGTCTCCCCAGAGCATTCTCCTCTCCAGGTTGCACAGCCTCAACCCCTGTCGTTTGCAAGACAAAAAACAAATCATTTTTGTTTTCAGGTACCTAAATAAAGTGCCAGTGGCAGCAGGGCACTTGGGAAAGGAAGAGCAACCCCTAAAAACAGGCAGCTTGGAGCCTTTTGAAAAGGAAGCCTTGGAGTGACCCTGAGTTCAGTGGGTTATGAGGGCATCCTGCTGAGGTTTATAAATGCAGATGTCCCTCCCGGTTTAAATAAAAGAGAGCAGTTGTTTAAAGAAAGGTTAGAAAGGCTTTAAACTGGCTGGGGCAGTTTGTGTGCAGCAGGCTCAGCACTTGTAAGCAGTGGTTACAGATTATTGTCCTCCTGGAAACCTAGTTCATGGGGTTTGGGGAAGTTATCAAGGCTCTTGGCTAATTAGTAAGGATGTCCCTGTGACAAGAGCAGGCTGCACGTCCATTCTGCAGTTGAAAAAGGCATTGGGGAAGGCAGGCAGCAGAGTGCTTCAGGCAAGACAAGAGCTGGACACCGGGCAATGCCAGTGGAATGCTTTCTCTAAGCCTCTTTTCCTCTGCAGGACTGCTCCCCCATGGAGCTCTCAGGAACAGCTTTCAGTTTCCAGGGCACAGGCCCTCAGCCACCAGCAAAGTACCTTGAGCCCTTCTCTGCCCTTCAGCAAAGAAGTTAAAAGTTACTTATTAAAAATGAGGGCAGTAGGCTAGGGGTTATTATTCAACCAGAGGGGAAGGAACTCAGTGGCAGCTGGACCATGAAACAGACTGCACTTTGCTCCTGGCAGCTGGGAGTAAAAATGTAGTGCCTAATCTAGGGTGTAGCACTTCCAAAGAGACCCACGTGGTGATTGGGAGCCCCAGAGAAAGAGCATCAGGCTTCAGAAGCAGAGAACTGGCCTAAGTGAAGCAGCAATGCCCCCTCCCTGGGGGTGTTCCAAGGCCAGGCTGGATGAGGCTTCCAGCAACCTGCTCAAGTGGGAGGTTTCCCTGCCCGTGGCAGGGGACTTGGAACTTGATGATCTTCCAAGGTCCCTTCCAACCCCTAACACTTTGTGATTGCCTCCAACCCAGCCCTGAAACTGGTTAATGGTCGTGCAGAATGAGCAGCACAGCCCTCACACAGCTCAGCCAGCACCAGACAGCACTGAGCTCCTGTTCTTTGCATTGATGACATCCACTAACAAGTAACTTGGAGTACACCACCTCTTTAAATGAAGACTACAAGAGAAAGCAGGTTAGAAAGAACCATCTTCTGAAGGGGATGGTCAATCTATTAGCTCTTGGCAAGCCAGGCAACGGTGGTACACAAAACAAGCTGTACAAAACCAAAAAGGAGAGGGCAGAGAGATCTGTGAGGCCTTTCTGCACTTTTATTCTTCTCCTGGTCCAACAGGGCTGCTGATCTCCATCTGAGAAAGCTTCAAGGTCAGAACAGGCAGGGATTCACAGCCTAAATTCAAACAAATTTACACAGAGTGGTAAAACTGCCAAGGTAAAAACCTAACTAAAGGCCAGGATGGTGGTTAAAATACTTCTGCTCCCTCCTCCATGATGCTACAGCTTGGCTGTACTTGAAACCACATTCCAAGCTTTTAAAATCAGTTACAATCTGATAAAAAAGGTCTCATTTGTTGAGACGGAAAACTAAAGGAGGATCCTCCTGGTGAACGTTTCCCTTTCCAGGAGGTCCCATTTGCTGCCAGACCTGCTCACACAGGGACTCTGTGGTTCCTCCTCTCCTCCTCCCCGTGGTTACTCACTTCTTTACAGCAAAAACCGTCTCGACTCTCATCCTGCCTCTGACAGAACCCTCAGATGGGAGCAGGATCTGTTCAAAGGGAGTCTGAGCTCAGAGCTGGGGAGAGGGCTTAAAAACTCTCTATAAATAGCACACTGAATGTGTCAGGGCTCTCCTGCCAAGGCTACGTGACAAACTCTGGTGCCCAAGCCACCAGGCTAAGCAGTGACAGCTAGGTGCAGCAAAAAGAGTCTTCTTCAGGACCCTGAAGAGTCTGAATTACCCCTTCCAAGCAGGTTCCTCTGGTTAAGGAAGACCCAAGACCAACTGCTTTGCCTCTAACCCAAAATGCACAGAAATCTTGGCCAAAAGCCCTTTGGATGGGAAAAGAACAAAGGAAAAGGAAGACTTTTAAGTGACCAATACCACAGAACTTGGCCTTTACATATCTGGACTGAAAACGTTTTGGGTTGCTGTGGAATTTCTACCTAGACAAGACAAGGCTGCCTCCAGACAAGCAATGGGACAGAATCCAGGCCAATCCCCAGCCATGCCTGTGGTTAGCTGGTGCTGGGTGGAGGATGACCACAGACTTGAGGAAGTTCTTGGAGCCTAATCAGTTTTCCAGACGATGTTCAAAGCTGATCCTGAGTCTGCTTTGGAGATGGAGCTGTTGTCACAACCACAGTGGAGACTGCTTTGGTGGAGCCAGACACGGTGCCCTGCTGGAGGTGGGAGGCTGGGACTGTCTGAATTCGCACCTGTTGGAGGCAAAAAGAAAAACAGCTGGGGTCAGCAACAGCCTGGTGGCACTCTGAGCTTGCAGGGCTCTCTGAAGCTCTGCTAAGTGATCAGAACAGGACCACACTGCCAAACACAGCAAAGCTGGAACCTGCAAATCCCTGTCTGCAGCTACCATGGCAGAGATCTCGAGATTAGAAGAAGATTCACAGAATGGAAGATTCACAGATTCATAGAATGGAAGATTCACAGATTCATAAAATGATTTGTGTTGGAAGGGATCATCCAGTTTCAACTGGGGAGGAGAAATTTAGACTGGAGATTAGGAAGAAATTCTTTCCAGTGATGGTGGGGACACCAGAACAGGTTGCCCAGGGAGGCTGTGGCTGCTCCCTCCTTGGAATTGTTTCAGGCCAGGCTGGATGAGGCCTTGAGCAATGTGGGCCAGTGGCAGGTGTCCCTGCTCATGGCAGGGGGTTGGAACTGGATGAGCTTTAAGGTCCCTTCCATCCCAAACCATTCTATGAATGTCACTAAAGGCTACTAAAAGGGTTCTGAGGCAGGAGACTAAAGCTGTTCTGTCATACTGAAAGAAATGTTTGTAGCCATTGGAATTTGAGGTAGAAAAAGACAAAAATGGGTGAGGGAAACTGGAGGAAGGTAGATCTCCCAGCTCTTAAGTCTGTAGAGAGGGTGCAGCTTGGTGCAAATCATCTCTCTCCAGTGCAGCCTGGTCCAGTGGAGGGTGCCCCTTCCCATGACAGGGGAGTTGGAACTAGACAATCTTTAAGGTCCCTTCCAACCCAAATCATTTTATCTCAGTTGCTCACAAACCCCAAAGTTTAAAACCCCTATTTGGATGGAGGGCAGGTTAAAGGAGTTGATGTGCTGAATGCAGATGCTACAGCTAAGCTGTGCAGCTGTGCTTGTTCTGGAACCCCCCATGTATCAAAGTCCTCATGGAGGGGTTAAAAAAGCAAAGAACATATGAAAAATGCAGAATCAAACTAATGAAATGATTCTGAGGTGTTGTTACCTGCGTGGCCTGGCCTTGCTGCTGCAGCTGCTGCAGTTGCTGTGCAGTCAGGAAGCTCACTGGCTTGTTCCCAGCAATCAGTTTTGTGCCTGCTGGCATGGTAGTCAGGATGATGTTTCTACCTAAGCCACTGATGCTATGGGAAGAGAATTGTTGCTAGGTTAGTAACCAGCAGGTGAGGTCTTTTGAGAGTCACAAATCGTCCTCCAGTTGCTAGAAGATTAAAGCCACTGATTTAATTTCCTCATGGTTTTAAGCAGGGAGGGTTCTTCCCCCCCAAAACTGACAAACACAAGCTTGTGGCACCACAAAACGAATTTTATCTCGTCAATGAAACCCTCCAAGTCTGGACTGTGAACATCAGTGGCTTGGTTTGATCAGACCTGAGACCTTCTCACAGAAAACAGCCAAGCACAAAGTGCTCTGCTTTGAAATATCAACCGAGGGAGACACCACCAGAATTCATGGAAGAATAAACAGAAAGCCTTGATCTGAATGCCAGAGGGATTTGCACCGAGGCAGCTAACGCTTCCCTTTCTGCCTTCAAGGAGAGGTGGCCTCAGATCACATTTCTCGTGGTGCCTGCCAGGTTAAATCCTGTTCAGACAGACAGAGCTCATCTAATAGCTGGTTTCAAGGCAAAGAATGTTTTTCTTTCAGGGTTAATTGCAAACCTTACATCCCAGAGCAGCCCAACAAAGCCTGTGCACCACATTAGCTCAGCTCCTGCAGCTGATGTGCCTGCAAGGCTCTTCCAGCCCCTCCTAAAGCAGATCTCTACCAGATGCAAGGTACTCACTTGGCCCCGAGGTTGCCCTTGATGATGGGGGCAGTCACCACACTCTTGCCTTTCACTGGCTGGCTGATCACTGACAGAGGCACTGTTATTCTTGCTGGCAGTTTACCCTGGAGAAGTTGGAGAAGACACGAGGAGCTGAGCAGAGAAACTCCTTGACAAGATGCAGTTACCACCCAGCTTGCTTTTTAGGAGTCCTAGGAGCAGCTTTGCTGATGGAATCTGTCCTCCAACCGAGGATCATTTAATGTTCCTCTGCACCTTATTCCAGAGCTGCCTCAGGCCCCAAACCCCACCATCATCAGGGAGTTGGGGCTGTTCAGCCTGGAGAAGAGAAGGCTCCAGGAAGACCTCAGAGCAGCAAAGCAGTGCAAAGGGAGAGCCTGCAAGGTGCAGTGAGTCAACAGCTCCTGACAGCCCAGACTCATCATTTCACTGCCTGAGAGCACAACAGCAACTCAGGTCCAGAGGAGGCCATGAAGATGATCAGAGGGCTGGAGCACCTCAACTATGGGGACAGGCTGGGACCTGGGGCTGTTCAGCCTGGAGAAGGCTCCAGGGAGACCTTAGAGCAACCTTCTAGTACCTGAAGGGGATTACAGGAGAGCTGGGGAGGGACTTTTGACATGGGCTTGTAGTGACAGGATGAGGGCAAACGGATTGAAGCTGGAGGAAGGGAGGTTGAGACTGGAGATTAGGAAGACACTGGCAGAGGTATGCAGGGATGTGGTGCTGAGGGACATGGTTTAGCACCAGCCTTGGGAGAATTAGCTAATTGTTGGAACTCCATATTTGTCTTTCCCATCCCAAAGGATTCCCTGAGCCCATAAACCCCCAGCACATCCATCCCAGCACCCCCTGCTGCCCCAGCTGCAGAGAAAGGCCCTGTGGTACTCACTGCCTGGGACGTGGACACCATGGTGGTGCTGACGGGCACCTGCCGCACAGCAGAGGCTCCTGTGCCTATGGTGATCGGAGTCCCTGCAGCCCCCGAGGCCACGGCCACTGCCTTGGACACTGTGGCACTGACAGCTGGCAAGGAGACAGCCGAGGTGTGGCCCGTGCCAGGCACACTGACTGCTGAGGAAGAGGGCACCTGCTTGGCGTGAGTCGCCACCGTAATGGTCTGCCCGGCCTTGGGCGGCATCACCCCCAGCCCCTGCACGATGCGTATGGTGGCAGCTGGCTTGGCCTCAGTGGATGCCACTGTAGTTATGGCCTTGCTCTTCTGATCTGCCACTGTCATGCCCAGGGCAGGCATCAGCCGAAAGGCAGAGCTCGTTGGCTCGGCTGTCTTTAAGTCAGGAGTCACTTTCACCACTGTGCTGCCAGCCGGGCTGGAGGAAGCAGAGGTGGCCGTGCTGGTCTTGGCTGGGGAATCGGCGGTCTGGACAGGGTTGGATGTCACGTGCAAAGTGGCAGAGATGCCCTTCCCACTACCACTGCTTCCTGCAGCTGCTGTAAAGAGGTCCTGGGTGAGTTTGACAGTAGTGACTTGAGACTTGGCCAGGGTGGCCATCATGTCTGGGGTGATCCTCAGCACCGTCTGCCCCTTGGCGTCGGTGGTGATGGAGGAGGGCGGCAGGCGCAGCACATCCTTGCCTTGGATCCGAAAATTGGTGGCTGTCAGGGGGATGCTGCTCCCAGGCTGGGCCTTCATGCCAAGCTGTCCTGTAATAGCCACCTGAAAGAGAGCAGAGAAAGGGCTGTGTCAAGGGACACAACACTGAACTTCCCAACAGGATCTTTGTAGACTGGCTTAGGCTGGAAGGGACCTCACCACAGTTTCCACTGTTTTCACATCTGCATGGTCACATCTGTCACAGCAAACAACTGGGTGGTGGAGCTCAGTTCCTTGTCTCTCCCTCTCTCTCACCTGCTTGATGATGTTCTGGCCAGCCACATTCTGGATGACAGTGGTAGAGGAGGTGCTTGGAGCAGAGCTGCCTGGAGAGCTGGTGACTGGCTTCACAGCAGGACTGGGGGCTGCAGACAGCCCTGCCACACTGATGCCTGTCTGTCCTGTCACAGAGCTTCCTGCTCTCTGCACCTGCACTGGGCTGGTTTGAGCTTTCACTGGCAGAGTCATCACAGCCTGCAGAGTAACAGAGGCAGCCTATAAGCAAGAACTTACTCCTTTTGCCTTCTGCTTTACAGCTTGCAAGTTCTACGGATGTTCTGCTGGAAAGCACCACGTGATGGTGCCACACCAGTAAGCAGTGGAGTGACAAAGGCAGCACTGAGCAGCATTAAAGCAGAGCTGCTGTTCTGCTCCTGCTCTGCAGTTACTGCACACTCCTGTACACCAGAAGTCAGATCAGACATCAGAGCTACTCCAGCATTCTCATGCAGCCCAACTCACCTGAGGGAGCACTTTGCTTTGGGTGGCTGTAGCTGGGACACGGATTTGAGGCACTGATGTAGGTTGCTGCTGCTGCTGGGTTACCACTGGGGCTTGCTGGGACACGGCTGGCAGGCTGGACTGGGCAGTGACCACCCGCACCTGTGGCAGTCCTGAGGAGGTGGTGTGACTTACCACCCTGCTGGGAGCTGCCTGCTGCCCTGGCTGGCTCTGTGAGCTCTGGGCTGTGGAAAGCAATGTCCCCAGCTGTGGCATGGTAGGAGAGGACACCAGAAGAACACTGTGGAAAAGATAAAGCCAGCAGGTCAGCAAGACTGGGACCTTTTAAGGCCATCTAGACCAACCCCACTGCAGTCAGCAGGGACATCTTCAACTGGAGCAGGTTGCCCAGATCCCCAGCCTGACCTGGAATGGTTCCAGGCACAGGTCATCTCCCACCTCTCTGGGCAAGTTGCATCAGTCTCACCACCCTCCACATAAAAAATGACCTCTTTAGATCCAGTCTAAATCTTCCCTCTTTTAGTTCAAAACACCAGCCCTTGTTTTGCCACAACAGGCCCTACTAAAAAGTCTGTCCTCAGATTTCTGATAGGCCTCCTTTAAATACTGGAAGGAATACAGGGTGCTGAAAATGACTGAGAAAGCAGCAGTACCACCCATGAGTGATGTGTGAGACAGAAGAAGTACCTCTGGCTGGGCTTTGCTGGCTCTGCTACAGCACTGGATACACTCTTGCTAACCACAGGCACTGGTGGGGGTGAAATAGGAGTTGCTGGTAATGCTGGTGCAGTTGGTGTCACAGGAGTCACAGGTGTTGGTGGCATGCTGGAGTCACTAAGGCTCAGCTGACTGGGCTCTGACGTGCTGCTGGGGAGAGCTTTGACAGCACTCTCCTTGCTGCTGGACTTCTGCAAAGAAACCAGGTCAAGCATGAAGGTCTTCACACAGAGTGGGCTTGACTGCTGCCCTCTAGAGAGGGCTGAGCACTTTGAGCTCTGCTTGCTCTGGTGCTAAGTGCTGAGGTCAGAGGTGCCCAACAGCCTTCCTCGGTGCAGCCACCAGTGTGTTTGGCTGCTCTTGTTCTCAGGAACAGAAGCATCCCAGCTGGGACACTCAGAACATGCAGATTCCCACCTCAGTTATTTCCCAAGAATAAAAACTTTAGAGACATTTGGTATCAATGAAAAAAAAAACCAAAAAAAAGGACATTAAACCCTGAGGGCTTCAGCACAGCTGTGGGGAGAGCAGATGTGTTCTACAAACCCTGCTATAGATAAAACTCAAAGCTAGATCTGAAGGCCCACTCCTAGGCTGGGAAGCAGAAATCAATCCATCAATCTTTCTGCTGAGATCATCAAGGACAGCACCTGCAGCTGGGATGAGCAAAAGTCCTCTCTTTCCCTCTTCATTTTGTGCTAGACCAACACTGACATTCACATCCATAGTGAACTGCTAAGTATGTTCATTGGGGATATAAATATGTTCACTGTAGAATCATAGAATGGTTTGGGTTGGAAGGATCTCCAAACCTTCTAGTCCAACCCCCCTGCAGTCAGCAGGGACATCCTCCACCAGATCAGGCTGCTCAGAGCCTTGTCCAACTTGACTTTGAATGCCTCCAGGGATGGGGCCTCAGCTACCTCCCCAGGCAACCTGTATAGCAAATGTTGAACAGCCACTAAGGATGCAGGATTTATGGGTTAAATGAAGCCCTTATCTCCTTTCCAATCTCCAAAAAGCATCTCTGCAACCCAGTGCAAAGAACTGTACCATTTTGGCTGGAGGTTTTGGCTTCTGCTGAAGAGCTTTCTTGGCCTTTGCCGCAGCAGCTTGAGCCTGGTGAATCCGTTCTGCAAACACAAATTGTTAGAGCTGCTGAACGTGAGCAAACTGATTTAAGGAAGAGGCTAATCAAGACCTGCTAAGTCCATCTTCAGACACGAAATCAAGGTATCAGCAAGGCAGGCTCACCAAACTCTTCCTCGCTCCTGTCCCGGTGCAGGTAGATCCACAGCTTGCGTCCAATGTCGTATTTCACACAGGGATCCTTCTCATAGTGCAACCGGTCCAGAGCACCACTGACAACAGTGTTCACCTGCAAAGCCCACAAGGCATGGAATCACAACGTGTCCCAGCTTGGGCTGGCCAAATGTCACAGAGAGGTAATCCTGCTTGGCACAAATCCTGAGTGAGCTGCTAGGCAACCTCCACCTGGCTAAGGACCAGGATGCTGTTTGCTGCCATGGATCAAAGGGAGCTTCCACCAAAGCTCTGGAAGAGGTCATGAAGATGGTCGGAGGGTGCAGCACCTCCCTGTGGGGGCAGGCTGAGAGAGCTGGGGCTGTTCAGCCTGGAGAAGAGAAGGTTCTGGAGACACCTTATGGTGTGCCCTTCCAGTACCTGAATGGAGCTACAGGAGACCTGGAGAGGGACTTTTGACAAGGGCTACGAGTGATGGGATGAGAGGTAATGGATTGAACCTTGAGAAGGGCAGATTTAGACTGGAGATTAGGAAGAAATTCTTGACAGGGAGGGTGGTGAGACACTGGCACAAGTTGCCCAAGGAGATTGTGGCTGCCCCCTCCCTGGGGGTTTTCAAAGCCAGGCTGGATGAGGCCTTGAGCAACCTGGGCTGGTGGGAGGTGTCCCTGCCCATGGCAGGGGATTTGGAGCCAGATGACCTTGAAAGTCTCTTCCAACCCAAACCATTATATGAATCTATGAAACTGGGCCTAAAATGTGAAATTTTGGGGTCTTTTCTAGCTCTTTTTCCTCACCCAGAGCTGGGTGTGGATTTGTAGCAGCTCACCAAGGTGGAATGTTAACTTTTTTATGCTAATCAAAGCAGCCCAAAAATACTATGCCTCAACCACTGGCTATTGCCTGGGTCTGTGCAGTGCCTTTTTAGGAGAAGCTGTTCCAGATGAGCCGCGAGATCCAGCTTACCTGAGCACTTGTGACATCAGGAGCTAGGAACTGGGAATCTTTAAGCAGCTCACAGATCTCAGCACGAGTTCCCTCTCCATTGGGGAGGCGAGCAGCAGCATCGCGAACTGAGGGACCAAATCACAGCTTCAGCCTGCAGCCCCAGGCAGGTATCTCTGCTCTTCAGCAGACACATTTTGGTGTCGTTCCCTTATCCCTCAGCGTTTGCTCACATTTTATTTCCCATAAATTTATTTCATCCAACTTATTCCTTCCCTGCTTAGGCCATCCCACCTCTTCCCTTTATAACGCAGACTCCTAAGGTCATTTTGAGGGGCTCAGGGGAGCCTTTTCCTTTTAAATGGAGTTTTTTTAGCCACCAAACTTACCAAGGGACAGGATGGTGACGTATGCAGGTCTGTCTGAGCGCAGCAGGGAATGCTCCCGGGCTTTGTTGAGGGAGGTTTCCTTGTCAAACACTCCCTTCACAGGGCCGACGACGGACTCGAAGCCGTGCATACGGAAGGTGAAGGCTTTGTGGGGCTGGCTGTAGCGGTACCGCTCCTGCATTTGCACACAAAGAGGATTGCATTTAGCAGGAAAACAGGAACAGTGCTGTGAGGTCTGAAAGCTTGGGCCACCTGGATATGGTGTTCATAGAATCACAGAATGGTTTAGGTTGGAAGGGGCCTCAAAGATCAGCCAGTTCCAACCCCCCGCCGTAGGCAGGGAGACCTCCCACTGGAACAGGTCGCTCAAGATCTCATCCAGCCTGGCCTTGAACACCTCCAGGGAAGAAGCAGCCACAACCTCCCTGGGCAACCTGTGCCAGTGTCTCACCACCCTCACTGCAAACAACTTCCACCTAACATCTAGCTTCAATCTCTCCTCTGCCAGTTCAAACCCATTCCTCCTCGTCCTGTCATCACCAGACTGTGTCAATAGACCCTCCCCAACCTTCCTGTAGCCCCCTGCAAGGCCACTCCAAGATCTCCTCGAAGCCTTCTCTTCTCCAAGCTGCAGAGCCTCAACATTCTCAGTCTGTCCTGTGCTCCACAACCTCCCTGAAGGTGTTCACTAGACAAGATAGCTTAAGGATAAGGGTGCACTTGTATTCATCCATGCCCCAAAATTGGAGAGAAGTCATCCTGACAGGTGGCAGAGAGGACAGAGAGGCTGACACTACTAATTTCAGTTGATTTTGGCCAACAGCCTTTGGAAGTAAAGGTGCTTGGTTAGGAAGGTTTCTAAGGTTAGGAAGTTTTCTATAAGGCTACTTCAAGGCAGAAGAAGCATAAATCACAGTGGATGTTAGGAAGAAGTTTTTCACCATGAGGGTGGTGAGACACTGGAACAGGTTGCCCAGGGAGGTGGTGGAAGCCTCATCCCTGGAGGTGTTTAAAGCCAGGCTGGATGTGACTCTGAGCAACCTCATCTCCTGTGAGGTGTGTCCTTGCCCACAGCAGGGGGGCTGGAACTGGACGATCCTTGAGGTGCCTTCCAGCCCTCCCAATTCTATTATTCTAAAATTCTTTACCCTGAAGTCTGTGTAGAATACAGAAGTGCCTGGTTCAGTGGCCAACTGTTTCAAGATGTGTGTTTAAAAGCAAGCCTTACCTGCTCCTGGAACACACGCTTCTCCTCTCCAGTGCTAGGTCGCACTACATAGTCAGTCCTTCTGAAACAAAGGTCACCATCAGCTCTGAGCAACAACAAACCCACTGCAGCCCCACAGAGCAGCCCAAAGGGTTAGTCACCTCCTCCTTCCTGTAAAATCATCTGAATTCATTCTGAGAGCACTTGATAATGGAAACTGCAGATAATATAGACTATGCTCCGTGCACCGCCTGAAGGTGAAGCAAGCACTGTGACCCATCTTGGGGATCAGGACACAGGGGAGAGGTTTGCTCTGGTAACAGATGTGAACTTGGGAGAACATCAGCTGAATTTCTGGAGCCTGCTTACTGCAGTTAGAAAATCAGACTGCCAACCAGGCTGAATCCAGAGGAGTGTGGGCAGCAGGGGATTCTGCCCCTTGACTGCTCTGCTGAGGCCCCATCTCCAATACTGCCTCCCGTTCTGGTCCTCCCAGCATAAAGAGGACACAGAGCTGCTGGAGTCCAAAGCAGGCCACAAAGATGATGCAAGGGCTGGAGCAGCTCTGCTAGGAGGAAAGGCTGATGGAGCTGGGGTTGTTCATCCTGGAAAAGACTCCAGAGGGAGACCTTAAAGCTGCCTTCCAATAGCTGAAGGGATCCCACAGGAAAGCTACAGAGGGACTTTTCATGAGGGTTTCTAGAGACAGGAGAAGGGGGAATGGTTTGAAGCTGAGGGAGAGCAGGGTTAGTATTTGATCTTAGGAAGTTTTTCAGTATGAGGGTGGTGAGACTCTGGAATAAGTTGCCCTGGAGGTGTGCAAGACCAGCTTGGATGAGGCCTTGATTAGAGAGGTGGAGCTGAAACTGGATGATGTCTAAGGTCCCTTCCAGCCCAAAGCATTCTCTGAATAAGCTTTCAAGAAGTGTTAGACTCACACTCTGGGAACTGGTGTTGTGGCATCTGAGCTGTCTTCATTTTCCTACCAGAAAAAAAGAGAAATGTCTATGTTGGATAAAACTCACCCAGGGTTTGTGCTGCTAGAAGAGATTTATTTTTTTTCTGAGAAGTCACTCACTTTGAAAAAAGCCTGGTCCTTGGTCTCCAACCAGAGCTGAAACAGTGCTGCCAATTCCTTCTCATGATCTTGGCAGGAACCTAGGACAAGAAACCAAGGGAAATGGGGAACAGAAGGCCTTTGTTACAAAGTCTGTACTTCCCAGTCACTTCCCACTCCCTTCTCTGCATCGCTTCCACGCCATCAACTGTCCAATACTTGTGAAAACCTTGAGTCCAAAACACACCTTCATTCAGCTGTAAAAAAAAAAAAAAGGCCTAACCAATGAATCTTACCAGCTCTGCCTATTTCTCTCTGGGCTGCAGCAAGCTGAAAGTGAAGTCCTTGACTACAGCAGAAGCAGAGAAGCACAAGATACTCACCAAGCAATTTCCACTGCTGAGTTTTTTCCTTGAATTCAACAAAAGGTGAGAAGCTGGAAGGAACATCTACAATGAAAATTGTGCATGTCAGAGACATCACAGCCATCCACCCCCACCCAAAACCCTCCTGCTCTAACACAAGCTGTTGAAGTAGATTCACAGTGAGAGGTAAAACTTTTCAAGTGCTTTAAGTTTATACCTGCCCAAAGGGAAGGTAAAGCTCTCAGAGCAGCAGTGCAAGCAGCACAGCAGAACAGGAGAGCAAAGCTTTCATCCACAGGCTGCCTGGATGAGATCCTGTTGGTGCTTTGAGGCAGCAGGAATTGGTCCAGTGGCTACTCCTGGGAAGCCAGCTCAGGATGTGTGCAGTGCTCACCAGCAGCACAGAGAACAGGAAATAGGCCATTACAGCCTTCACTCTCTCTCCCTCTAAGACTTCCCACTAAGCAGGTAAGAACCACAGAATAACCCAGTTTGAAAGGAAAGTCTGAAGCTTAGCTGGTCCATGCCCCAGATCAAAGCTGGGCCAACTCCACCTTGCCAGTGGAACACTCAGGACATCATCTAGTTCCTTTTTCCTTATCTCAGCAGACATCCACAGTGCCTTTGCACCACAAAGAGACTCATTTCTTCCTGCTTCACACACCCTGCCTGAAGCCCACGATCTGAACAGGACTAGAGGCAATTTCACACATCTTTTCACATAGTCAGGAATCATGCTGGGTCTTATTAACTACCCCCACACAAAATAAGTCTACCATGAGCAAGGAATGTGGGCAGTGAAGCCTATGATGGAAACACTGTCAGCAATGGATTAAAAGCTGATTGGAGCTGTAACACAAAGCAGCACTGATTAGAACTGAGGTACCAGCATCATTAGTTCTTTTAAGAGCCTTTCTTACCTCTGCTATCACCTGTCAAGTACTGCAGGGCAGGTAAAACCAGTTCAGACCAGTTAGAGGCATAGGAGAACCAGGTGTTTAGTGCACTGGCAGGAGAGGATTGCCAATCTAGAATTCTATCTTCGAGCTGAAGAGGGAAGAAAGCATCCTGGTAAAGATCTCATGCTTTAAACTGTCACTGGTTTAAATTAAGAAGAAACCAAACCAGCTAAACCAGTGCAGGGGACAGAACTGCACAAGGCTCTGAGCAACCTGATCTAGTGGAGGAAGTCCCTGCTGACTGCAGGGGGGATGGATTAGATGACCTTTGGAGGTCCCTTCTAACCCAAACCATTCTCTGCATCAGCTGGCAAACATCCTGAAGTATGTTAAACCCAGAATGTGGTCTGCACTCCCCAAGGGGGTTATTTCTTTAACATGTAATCTACATCTTGATATTAATTCAAAGCAGGACAAATCAGGCTATAAACCCCTCTGGCCCCCTAATTTTGGTTGCTTACCACAGAGAGAGTAGCAGGTCCTTCCAAAACCAGTATCTCCAGAAGCAGGAAAAAGAAGCTGGAAGATATTTCATTTATTCCAAGGCATGGCTTCAGCTCTTCCAGAGGTCTTCGAAGTGCAAGGGAAGACAAATGAAAGTTCAGCACTCAGAGATGAACACCACACATTCCACACGTCCCAGGCTGCACCAAAATAAAGCCCCACAAAAATCTGAGCTGCAACATCTGCTGCTTTCTCCACCCATGCAAGGCCTCCAGAGCCCTCCGAAGCACTTACTCGTCTTTGACAGATGAGAGAGGGATGGGGGAAGGATCCTGAGATAGTGGTGGGATTCCATCTGCATTGCCAAGAGAGTCAGCCAAATCTTCCACCTCGGATTTAATCATCTTCAGCTTTTTTTTCTTCTTATCTTCCTTTTCCTTCACCTTTTTCTTGGCAGTTGCAAGATCAAACAGAGCTTTAGATATGACAAAAGTTAAGAAGAAGATTTAGAGAGCTTCTTGCAAGAGCTGAGTGAGAGCCATAAACTAACTGGAGGTTTAAACATATATTTAGACACCTTCAATTCATGCAGGGCTTAAGTACCACATCCTAGCCACTGACCTGCTAAAGAACCTTTCCTGCCAGCATTGACTCGAGTCATAATGTCCTCAAGAGTCACATCTGTTGTCACTAGATCTGGGTGGTCCTAAACAGCACAAAGGGACAGGAATTAAATCTGAGAAAGGACAAAGTGTTGAGAGAGCAGCAAGTGTGAAGAAGGTAATGCAGGCACTGAAATACCCCAAACCTAACCAGGATCAGCTCACAAAGTTATTTACTTGCAATAAAAGTTGGGAAGTCTTCAAACCCTGAAGCCCAAAGTTTTGTCTCTCCCAAACACATCCCCAACAAGACAAAAATTCTTCTATACAATAAAGGACAAGTTGGTGACAGAAGCTGATCATTAAACACAGGCTACACTAAAGGGCTGCAGGGTGGTGACACACAACAGAAGCAGCTCTGATTTGTCTGTAACAGATAAAAGCCCCTCCCACACTTCTTCACATCTTACAGGTTGGCGCTTTCGTTTCTCGTGGTGCTTTCTCAACATCATCTTCAAATCCCTTTCTCCAAGCTCTATCCTGTCTGCAACAAGAAGAAAAACACCAGAGATTATTTCCAGTTTTCCCCTTTGCTGCTTGACAGACTTCTTAAAATGCAATTTTCAACCTGCTTTCAATCATCTGCAAATCCCAGTGTATTTTCCTTCTCTGGATTCCAGGCTTTTCATGCACACATTTATTTCAATACTTTCTTGCCTGGGTTATCAGAATTCATTGCTGAAGCAGCTATGGAAGTGAGATCACAAAGGGGTTGCAGATTTGGTTGCAGCAACCTTAGGAGGGATTCCTTCCAATACCTACAGAGATCCTACAGGAAGGCTGGAAAGGGACTTTTCATAAGGGTGTCCAGCTATAGGACAAGGGGAATAGTTTGAAGCTGAGGAAGAGGTTTGGGCTGGGTCTTAGGAAAAAGTTATTCAGTATGAGATAGGTAAGATGCTGGAACAGGTCGTCCAAGCAGGCTATGGATGCCTCCTCCCTGGAGATGTTCAAGGCCAGGCTGGATGAGGCCTTGAGCAACCTGGGCTAGTTGAGAGGTATCCTCACCCACGGCAGGGGGTTTGTAGTAGATGATCTCTTAAGGTCCCTTCCACCCTAAGCCATTCTCTGATTCTAGGATTCTCTCAGCACATACATCACATACTTTAAAGCGGAAGAAAAGATCAAACAAACTGGGAGAAAAATCAGCTGTTTGGAGACTGCAAAAAAACAAAGCATCATAAAATTTCCCATCCAACAAGAGATTTTCAAACGAACCTTAAAGATCAACCAGTTCCAAGCACCTGCCAAGGGCAGGGACACCTCACACTAGCCCAGGCTGCTCAACGCCTCAATCCAACCTTGAACACCTCCAGGGAGGGGACAGCCACAACCTCCCTGGGCAACCTGTGCCAGTGTTTCCCCACCCTCACTGGAAAGAATTTCTTCCTAATCTCCAGTCTAAAACTCCCCTCAAGCTTCAATCTATTTCCTCGATTCCATACTAAGTTATAGTTTGGTTCTCACCTGCAGTTTTCATGTCCGTGGTTGACAATGTGGGGATCACTCTTAGGGGAACTGGGGGACTTGGACAACGTGATGGAGAACCAGGAGGCCAGGAGCTAAGATCTAAAGGAGACAGAGAAATAAATGTATTTCTGCAAGACCTGGCGTTAACCTACACCATTCCCTTACCCTGTGCTCAGCAGATCACTGCAGCCCAGTTTCCATCCCTCTATCAAAGACACCATCCCCACATCATAAATTTGCCTTTCTCCATTCACACCTTGAGCCTTTAGTCCAGTCCAGGGCATTACCTTCTTCATCAGAAGACAAGGTGGTATCTCCACACTCCTCTTTCACCTCCCTCAGAATCTTCAGGTAGCGCCGATGTGTCCGCCTGTCTCGTTCCTCAGTGTCATACACAGGTGGGAAGTGCCTTCTCCTCAGGGTCATATCAGGGCCTCCTTTCCTAGCTAAATCCAGCAAGTGCTGGAAGATAAGACACATGTGACATTAGCTAGCTCAGCTGTGGTGCTGTAAGCAAGAAGAGAGAAGCTCAACTCATGTACTTTGAGCAGGTTTAAGATGTGGAGGTGGTGCAGTGAGCACCTCGAGGGACAGCAAGCTGAACTCTCTGCACCTTCATCTGCCTGTCAGTGGATGTGGACTGTTAAGAAGAACCTAACCATTGGTCTGGGATGCCATTGGCTCTACTGCCCACCTGGGCACACTGCTGGACCACGTTCAGCCTAGTATCTCCCAGCACCCCCAGATCTCTCTCTGCCTGGCTGCTCTGGCCCCAGCCTGTAGTTTAATGGTGGTGCTGGGTTGAAGGCTGAACTGGATGACCTTAGAGGGCTTTTCTAACCAAAACAATTCCATGATTCTACTCTATGCCAGTCCCTGACGAAGATGCAAATTCACACCACAACATTTCTATCAACCTTAGCTGTTTCACAATGACAGAAGTGGTTAAAAATGAAGGCAGTGGGACAGGAAGATGCGAAGAGGGAAATGCAGGAAGCAGGGGACAAGGCTGGGGTGGAAGGCGAGAGCTAGGAGGGAGAGTTTCAAATCCGAGACACACGGAAGCACGTCTCTGGCATCCTCATGGTGCAAAGGCAGCATTAATTAAAACCTCTAGCCCCCCCAGATGCTCTGCTGTGAAGGGAGGAAGCAAGTGCTGGCACTCACGTTGCGGGAAGCGAGGATCTGCTTGAGCAGGCGGTAGAAGTACTGCTGCTGAGCACTCAGGTAGCGCTTGTACTGCGACTTGAAGCACAGCTGCCGGTACTTCACCACCTCGGGGTTGAAGTGTCCATCTGCAAGAGGTCACAAACACTGCGTTCAGCTGCTGCTTGAGAACCCGACCCCCGGGAAGCCCCACCCAGAGGTTTCTCAGGCTCACGGACCCCGGAAGAGTTTCTGGGCAATGTGCAGAGGGTTGCCAAAGCGGAAGTTTTCGCCGCTGAACAGGGCCAGGATGAGTTTGTTCTGGTGCTCTCGGTTGTTCTCGGGAAAGTGAGGCAGGAATTTCTTCAGGTGGTCCTGCTGGGCATCTGTCAGCACCTCCTGCCAGGTAGACAAGCTGACCACCTCGAAGAAAATCTCGGGCTAAAGAAAGCAGACAACATGGGAAATGCAAACTCCTCCTGGACAGCACTCCCGCGGTTAAGGAACACCAGGCAGAGGCTTGCCAACAGCAGAGACCCGTGACAGAGGCTGTTAGCTAGGAAAAGAGCAGAACAGGATGATTTTCAAGTTCCTGAGACTCGACACCTTTTCCAGGACAACAGGAAGCATCCTGAGCTGCATCAAAAGCAGTGTGACCAGCAGAGCCAGGCAGGTGTTTTTTCCCTTTCCTGCTCTGCCCTCATGAGACTCCTCCAGCAGCACTGCACACAGTTCCGGTGCCCCCAGCACAGCAAGGACATGGAACTGTTGGAGTAGGTCCAGAGGAGGCCATGAAGAACCTCCCCTATGGTGACAGGTTGAGAGGACTGTTCAGCCTAGAGAAAACAAGGCTCTAGGGAGACCTTAAGCAGCCTTCCAGTACCTGAAGGGCACTACAGGAGAGCTGGGGAGGGACTTTTGAAAAGGACTTCTAGTCATAAGATGAGGGGCAAAGGCTCTGCGCTGGAAGAGGGGAGATTTAGACTGGACATTAAGAAGAAATTCTTTCCAGTGAGGGTAGGGAGACACTAGAACAAGTTGCCCAGGCAGGTAGTGGATGTCCTCTCCCTGGCGATGCTCAAGGCCAAGCTGGATGACACCTTGAGCAACCTGGGCTAGTGGGAGGTGTCCCTGCCCACGGCAGCGGGTGGGAACTGGATGATTTTTAAGGTCCCTTCCAACCCAAACCATTCTATGAATCTATTCCCCCCACTACAAGCCCCACAAAGGCAGCTAAACGCACACTTTGCTCAGGTGAAGCATCTCGGCACTACTCACATCCTCCAGGAGGTCCTCAGGCAGGCTGACCCTGGTGGTACCCAGCATGCAGTCCTCCATGATCCGTGTGCCATTTCCTTCCCCGCAGGGTCCCAGCAGCGGGTCCGTCAGCATATGGTCCAGAGAGTCCATCCTTCACCCTGTCCTTCTCCTGAACGAGAGCAGCAAACCCCTCAACAACCCCAAATCCCAACGGGGGGGACACCCCCAGCTGAAAGAACTGACTGAGAAGCGGTGGCTGGGACGCAAGCCACAGCATCAACCCTCGGCATGAGGATACGGAGGCTGCCCCTGGCCAACACCAGGGGGGATGGAGCTGGATGAGCTTCAAGGTCCCTTCCAACCCAAAGCCACCGATGAACCTCTGACTGCCACAGCGCTGCTTTAGCGGTCAGGCCGAGCGAGGGGAGCACTGCAAAGCACAGGGGAGCCACAGCGCTTCGCGTCCCGTCTGCAGGAGCTGCTGCCAACAGAGGCATCCCACGGGGAAACACAATCACCGCGGCTGGGAAAGGCTCTGCCACCTCCCAGAGCCCAAATCACCGACCCGGCACCGCCAGGTCACCACTACAGCCTGTCACTCCGCTGCCTGTAAGCCTTCTGCGGCCGAGGACGGTGACATTTGGCCGCGCCTGAACGCCGAGAGGGGATTTAGGGTGCAAAACTCAGGTCTAAAGCAGCGCTTGAATCTGCAGCTCTTAACTGGGCCAAGAGCCCTGTGCCCCCTCGGGCACGACGTGGAGGAGCTGCGCCGGGAGGCAAAAGGGCATGAGCCAGGCGGAGTAAAGAAGAGCAAGCACAGATTTATTAGGAGCTAAACCAACGCGCCCTAAAAACCGGAGCCGAACTTCGGCGAACACCGAAAAGAAAGGCGCACTTCATACCCGCTAACGCTGCCTCTGGACGTGACACCGGCGTCTGCTGACAGCACCCCTAAGACCTCTCCAGCCCGGGACGGGTCGCCCCCGATGATCTCCTCCCGCTTCTGCGGGCGGAGAT
>VWZI01012854.1:659614-701502 GCA_013396835.1 Psilopogon haemacephalus | reverse complement strand
TTTTTTTTTTTTTTTACACCTGCCAGGTTGCACAAGACTATGAACACAGAACAGTCACTGAATGTACAACAAACATACACAGTTAAATAAGGGGCAGAGCAAAACAGCCCGAGCAGTCCGAGAGGTGCAAATTCAGGGTGCTTGGGTGTGTTGGTTGTTTAGTTGTTTGGTTGTTTTGTTTTTTTTTTTTACCCTCCAGGAAAATACAGAATCAACCCCAAAACACCTACAAGGAACAGTGTTAGGCTCTGCTGCAGGCCTATCTCTGAGCAAAACATCAACCCTTGCAGGCAACCAAAAGGACTCCAGAGTAAAGCTCCTGTGGGAGGTAACCTAAGGGATGGATCTTTGGGTTGCTCTGGTTTCAAAAGAACAATCATCAGTCCTGTACCTTCTGCACTGCAGAAATTGGAAATAAAATAACCCATGCGAACTGTTGTCTTCCTTAGCTTGTCTTTCTAAAAGCAGGCCCCTGCCATCTGTGCAATCTGTGTTGTTCTGAGGGTGGGAAATTCATGAACACTTCCATTTCCAGGGACGCTTCCTTTGCAAGGAGGAGTTTGTTTAACTTGGGACACCATGAAACATGTAGTGTGGGTACTGAGTACACTGCTGTTGCTGTGAGACTGAGGAGAAAATTTGATAAGGAAGATTTGACTTCAAAGAGGCTGTTACAAAATCAGCTTCTGGAACACCTTGCAGTTCTCAGCTTTGGTACAGCTCTCCTCACTCTCTGATCCTTTCCAAAGCTAAATAGAGCAAAGTGGTTTGTTTTTTTTTTTCCCAAGCCCCGCATCTGTAGTATCATTAAAGGAACAGGTTTTGGTGTTCATCTATAAAGACTATAGAGCTTTTAAGACTTTAAAATTGCTCCTGGAGGGCAGTATCCACCTGGAATATCCCATTTCCAAGTCTCCTGTCTTCCTACTCCTCACCATTTTTGACTCGCTATGAAATCACCTAGCAGCATGAAGAAAGCCCAGATCAATTCTCCCTTCTCTTCTCCCACACCAACAACATCTCAATGCCCAAAGTCTTCATTCAAAAGCCCTCAGGAATGCAATTCCAATGGGACCTGCACTCCCTTGGCCATGCTGCTGAAGCTGAAGGTCTCCCAAATCCACTGAATTTCAAGACGCTCAGCACTGCACTTGTCCAAAAGGGAGCTCTGGTCCTCACTAACTTTATCAATCTCATTATGGTGGTAGAGCAAGAGAAGCAAAAACCCAGGCACAAATTAGTTCTCTTTTGAGGAAGTCACTTCAAAGCTACCTCACAACAGTTCTGAGCTTGCCAGAGTTTTCGATCCAGTTTACCTCACCAAGCACAGTCCCCATTTCCATGCCATATTAACAGATATGTTAATTACCCAAGCAGTACCTGCCACAAAAGGCTTGCCCCCAAGCCAACAGACTTCCTCTTGTCCAGTCCGAGTTCTCTCACACTGAAGAGCTTTAACCCTGCAGTAATGGAATTAAGAATGACACCACAGCCTGTGAACATCCAGATGGGTGAGCCTCACCTCCATCTGTGGGAGCAATTATGCTCCAGAGTCCCAAATCCACACTCTCTGCAGCACAAGAGAGAAAGTTCTTCAGTCCCAAGAGCTGTCAAGACAAAACAACCTTCTTTGCTTTTGCTTTATAAATAAATGCATCCTATTTCACACAGACATTCTGGGGTGAGTTTGAACAGAGGTTTAGACATACACAGTATATCCCATCAGGGGAGTGGGACAGTGGACTTGAGTTCTTGCAGCTACCAGAATGCATTGAATAACCAACCAACACGACACCTGTGAAGGAGAATTCTGTGAAAGAAGAAGAAATTCACTGCCTTCAAAGATAAAACCTTCTCTTTCCCTTTCTCCTGGTCCCTAAACACAAGCTCTGTACATAGACCAGGTCTGCCAAAAGCAGGTAACCCTCCCAGATGGCTTTCTGTGTCCCATCAATAGTGGTCCACTAGCAATGTGTCTTGTGTGTTTCCTGAGTCCAGGGCTTGTCACTTCCTGGAGCTGCCCAAAGGAGTTACAGTGCATTGGTGACAGGGCTGGGTGGAAGATGAAGGTGACCAACTCTCTGGCCAGTCTTCAAGGGGAAAAATATGGTGGCAACAGAGATGACAATGCTGCTGCTTCAAAAGTGTGCTCCTGTACCCTCATCTTCTCCTGGCACAACCGTCTCTAGGCCACAGCAGAAGCTGCTATGCAGGCTAAGCTGAGCCTTTTTTTGTTGTTTACAGGCAAACAGGCGATTTCCTCTGCAACTGCTGGAGGAGGGAAGAGAGAAGAGTGGCTCCACACTACCCTGATGTGCTGTGTGATGTCACTCAGGGTTTAAGACTTTGCTTGTCCTTCCTTCTGGAACGGCTCGGTGAGACAGGGCAGGGCAGGCAGCATGTAAACAGTTCTGGAGGGCTGGAAAGAGAATAATTTAAGGGACTGCTTCAGCACATCTTCACAGTTTCACTGCACACCCAGCCCCAGGCAGGGCCACTGCTCTGCTGCTGCTCTTCTCCAGTCTGCCCACAGTGAGCTGGTTTATTCCCTTTCACCTTGGCTGCTGATACAGAGACATGGGAAGCAGTTCTACCATGCTCTGGCACTTAACATGTTATCCTTTTGTTTAAACATACAACATAATTTGCCAGACAGCCTTTGGGCAGGCAAGCTTCACCCCACGCCATTGAAATGAAGGGAGGGCTTTTTACTGGAGACACTTCCAAAAAGGAAAACCAAGGGTCAGCAGACATGCCACAAACAAAGTCCAGAGCAAGCAGAGGTTTCACTTCTCCTCTTGTCCTTTTTGTTAAAAGCTGCACATGAGAGCATCCCAGAAGGACTCTGAGGGTACTTCTTCATGGTTGCTGGGGACTTAAACCTTCCTTAAAGCATTAACAAGAGCTCCATGATCTGAGTTGAAAAGTGAGCATATGAGTGAAGACATCCTGAGCCCCAGGGCACCCAGCTGGCTGGGCGGTGATGAATACAAGTGGCACCATGAGGCTTCCTCACTCGTGCTCTGCTGGGAAAGTTCTTGGTTTGGTGATGTGCACTTCACTGCCACCACTGCCGTTGGTGCTGGTGGTGATGATGTACTGGGTGGTTTGCTGCTGGCTGCTGGTTTGAGACTCCAGGGGATCCGTGTGAGCTGGCGGCTGGGAAACGCCGACCGGCACCTCGCTGGAGAGGGAAGAGTTCTGTTTGACATCCAGATCAGGCTGACCTTCAGAGATCACATAGTGAGTCTGCAGGGGGATATAAAAAGTGAGTAATGATCCTTGCATCGTCACAGAATGGTTTAGGTTGGAAGAGACCTCAAAGCTCAGCCAGTTCCAACCTGCCTGTGCCATAGGCAGGGACACTTCCCACTAGATCAGGACACTCAAGGCCTCATCCAGCCTGGCCTTGAACAGCTCCAGGGATGGAGCAGCCACAAACTCCCTGGGCAACCTGTGCCAGTGTCTCACCACCCTTGTTGTAAAGAACTTCCTCCTAACATCTAGTTTAAATCTCCCCTCTGCCAGTTTAAACCCATTACTCCTTGTCCTGTCATTACAAGGCCTTATCAATAGTCCCTCCCCAGCCTTCCTGTAGATGATTTCTGAGGTCCCTTTCAACCTAAGCCATTCTACAATTCCTGTAGCCTTCAAACTCAATGCTTAAAGCCTGGTATCTTATTCTGGGTGAAGTTAAAATAGGCCATGCTTGCTTTCCTTACCTGAGTAACTGCTTTCACTTGCCCAGTGTTGACAGTGGTGACTGGTGTACCTACGGCAGTCTCTGTGATCACATACTGGCCTTGGGGAATGGTCATCATCTGAATCTCAGAGGCTAAAGAATGGAAATTGGAGAATCAAGACCCTCAGTCAAACTTAGAGACCACTTTGAAAGATAATGTCTTATGTCAGTAAGATTTCAAGCCTCAAAGAGCAGTTGGAAGGACTAAATCACATATCACATTGTTACAGACAGATGAGTGCAACCATTGTCATTCCTCTGAAACTTTTTTGTCTTCTCCGATTTCTATCAATAAAAATGACAAAGTTTAATGAGCTCTGGCAATATGATTCCATTTGGTAGCTGGAGAAATGGAGCACAGAACAGTGCCCCACGCTGAGCAGGCTTTCAGTGAGAGCTCCTGCTGACACTTACAGTAGCTCCGAAATGAGTTCCATGTACTGGGAAGGTAGGTGTGCTGGACTGAAGAGCCTTGCTGCTGCTGGAGGGCTTGGCTTGGGGTTGTCGTGGCTGTCTGCATCTGGGAGGGGCTGAGTTCCTGCTGAGGTTGTTGTGAGGAGGGGCTCAGAGGCTGACCCCCAACCTAGGAGTGAAAAAGAGGTGTAAGTGTTCTCAGTGTAATAAGGATTGTAGTTACAAGCTTGAGGGAAAACCAGGGGCAGGTTCCACAGAATATTGAGCACAAACCCACAAAGAATCCTCCTCTCCCCCAACTTGCTTCACTCTATGTTTAGCAAGCAGGTATCACGGGGAGGTTACTTGCCAAAGGCTCCATAGTGAGCCTGTGGCAGAGAACTGAGATAAGTGGCTAAATGCTACCCAACTGCATGAAGATCGCTCCAATAACCTGGCCTCATCCAACCTGGCCTTGAACACCTCCAGGGAGGGAGCATCCACAGTCTCCATGGGCAACTCATTCCATGTTTCACCACTCTCACTGTAATGAACTTCTTCCTAACATCCAGTTTAAATCTCCTCTCTGCCAGTTGAAACCCATTACCCCTCCTCCTGTCACTACAAAGGCCACAGAGAAGATTGTCTCCTCCATCAGCACAGGCAGGACATCAGCTAAGCAGGCTGGTAGGGAAAATCCTTCTTCCAAGAGAAGAGTGCAGTACCTGTGAGGATGGCTGAGTTGCTGGGGATGGCTCTGTGACCTGGATGTGCTGCACCTGGATAGCATGCTGGGTGTAGGTCTGGGGGTCATGAAGCTGCCCAACATCCACTGTGGAGTGCTGGGACTGGTGAGGTGAGGTAGCCTGCAAAACAAGAACAAAAGCAGAGGCTTCTATTTCCAGTTCTTTGTAGAAGCAGCCATGCAAACTTCTCCTGTGATAAAAGGTGTGGAACAACAAGGTCAGAGCCCCAGTTTCAGCCTCCCCCAGCAGGTAACAAATTTGAAGGCTGCAATGTTTTCCTCCAGCTGCCAGAGTTGTTTTCCTCAGCTCACTCACTCCAGTTACGCCCTGCTTTTCTTTTCAGGAGGCTGTGGAGCATCATCACAGAGAATGAATATTCTAATAGATGATGTGAAGGGGAAAAGCAGGCACAGATTTTGGCTCCGCCTCGCTGAGAACGAAGTACAAATTAGCCTTCAACTGCAAAAATGGGTCACCCACTGACCCACTTTTCTAGGCACCGGAAAGCCTTCCTTGAGCAGACTTGAGGTGCCCAGATGGGTAGAATGAAGTTAGGGTTGTGCTGATGTGTCTCCAGCAGGCTGACCAAGACTGGCAGGATTATTTATGCTCACTACATGATGCTTACAAGGGGAAGCCTCTGCATTATCAATCAGTTTAGCTGTAAAAAAAGAGCCTGCCTGCTCACAGGATGTCAGGGGTTGGAAGGGCCCCAAAGAGCCCATCCAGTCCAACCTCCCTGCCAGAGCAGGACCATCCAATCTAGCTCAAGGCACACAGCAACACATCCAGACAGGCCTGGAAAGGCTCCAGACATGGAGACTCCACAACCTCTCTGGGCAGCCTGTGCCAGTGCCCTGGGACCCACACAGGCAAGAAGTTTTCCCTGGCGTTGAGATGCAACCTCCTGTGCTGCAGCTTCCATCCGTTGCTCCTTGTCCTATCCCAGGGAGCAGTGAGCAGAGCCTGTCCCACTCCCCCTCCCAACTCTTTGGAACTGCTCCTTAAACTTCCATAGAATCACACAATTATTTTGGTTGGAATAGACCTCTGAGATCATCCAGTCCAACCTTCAACCAAGCACCACTGTGGCCATTAAACAATGTCCCAGAGTGCCATGGCCACACATTTATGCACACCTCCAGGGATGGTGACTTCACCACCTCCTTGGGCAGCCTGTTTGAATCCCTGACCACTCTTGCAGCAAAAATATATTCCTAATCTCCAACTTAAACCTGCCCTGACATAATTTCAGGCCATTTCCTCTCCTCTCACCTGATACTAGGGAGAAGAGACCAATGCCCACCTCACTCCCGCCTGGATTACAGCCCCAAGAAAGCAGAGGCTTGATATGGAGAGGATCTAAAGCACATCAGGTTACTCACCTGGGCCACTTGAACAACCTGCAGCTGTATGTGCTGGGGCTGCTGCAGGCCAGTAGTGGACTGAGAGACAGGGATGTACTGGATTCGCTGGTAATCCCCCTGGGGGGTTCGATAGTCTGTGGTCAGGGTCTGGGATATCTCTGTCATTGCCTGTGTCAGGAGATCTGTTGTCTGAGCAGGTAGAGAAAGAGAGACAGACCATCAGCACATGCTTGCATCACAGTGATTCTACAAAAATCCTGCCCTTGTCAAGAGCTGACTTATTTTCCAGAGTCAAAAAGTGCTTTTCAGGTGCTTTCCATCCTCTCCCCATCCCCTGCCAGAGCAACACTTTTCTTGATGACTCAGTTTCTTAATACTGTGTGCATTCAGCACACCTCAACAACCAGGTTTATGATGCCATCAGCACCCTGGTTGAATCTTTCCATTATCAAGCAAAAAAAAAAAAAATTTTACCCAGTTTCAGTCTTCAAAGAAGATGTTTGTTTCAAGCTAGAGTTAAGTTTTTTTTGTTTTAAACTATGGAGCATCCCAGCACCACTAAAAGACACAAAACTGATTTTCTAGTCTCAGCTTAGTAGCAGCTGATGCATTAAGAGTGGAGAGATCAGCCACTGGAGGTTCCTATCACTAAGTACTGGGAGAAGAGAACTGAGTAGGGAAAAGGGCAAATCCTTAGAGCTCCAGAAAGAAATCTGTAATTCCAAGCAGTGCAAAACCACAACAGAGATTCAGGAGCTCAAACAATGTCTTAACACTTTAAAAACAACACTAAGACAGCTTCTGCTTGCTTCCCTCCATTGGCCTGCTCTAGGGTGTCTCGAGTCCTTACCACAACAGTCTCTCCAGTGGTGCTGTCAGTGGTGAGGACAGCAGGAGTGGAGCTGATGACAGCTGTTGCCAGTGGAGCGTGGATTGTGTTAGGGAGCTGAGCGAACTCTGGGTGCTTCTTGCGAATGTGTTGGACCATCTTGGTCTGCAGAGAGGAAAAACAGCATTAGAAAGGTGGCCTTTGGGTCTGCAGATACAGCTTTTAGGTATCTCTCTCAGGAAGGCTGCATTCATAGAATTGGGGTTGTTCAGTCTGGAGAAGAGAAGGTTTCAAGGAGACTTTAGAGCAGATTTCTAGTACCTGAAGGGGGCTGCAGGAGAGCTGGGGAGGGACTTTTTACAGATAAGTAGTGACAGGATCAGGGGTATTGGCTCCAGACTGGAACAAGCTGGATTTAGATTAGATATCAGGAAGAAATCTTCCCTATCAGACTGCTGAGGCACTGGAACAAATTGTGGAGGCTCCAAGCCTGGAAGTGTTCAAAGCCAGGTTGGAAGGGGCCTTGAGCAAGGTGGCCTGGTAGGAGTCTCTGCCCATGGCAGGGGGATTGGAATTGGATGATCTTTCAGGTCTCTTCCAGCCCAAACCATTCTATGACTCCATAAATAATCACACTATGGGATGCTCTGCTCAGCAAGAAGGAAACAAAGACAACAAAGCTGCTGCTGATTAGAGCCAACTGATACTCAAACATTGCCCCAAAGACCATGACCTGTAAGCACAGCCAAATATTCTGGGGGCTTTTTCCAGAGGTCATCTCTTCTGAGTTTTCTTCCCCTCCTCCTCTCCCTCATCAATGCCAGTGAGCAGTTTCCAAGTTTTTCCCTTTGTGATCACACTCTGTTAAGACTTCATTTCTCCTTTTACGCTCTGGCCCTCTATTTAGGGAACCTTTTTGCCCTAAACCAAGCAGGCTGCACCTGTACTGTCAGCACACAGCATGCCAGGAGCGCTCTGGCTCAGAATAAAAGAGCTCTGCTCTCTGACAGAGGCTGTGGTGGAAAATCATCACCAGGGAGAGGCTTTCTTCTGAGACAACCTCATACCTTACTGCTGTACTGCTTGGAACAGTGAGGACAGCAGACTGGAGGGGTGGCTATGGTGCCTGTCAGCTGGGTGTGGGTGCTGAGCATGGGATCTGGCTCTCCTGGGCCTGCAGGACGCAGTTTCCGGATGCTTGGAGGTAGCTCAGCACCAGGATGGTTCTTCAGGATGTGTGCTTTGCGTTTGCTGGCACTCTTGTACACCTGCAGGGGACAGATTGGCAACAAAAGTGGTGGAGGGGCAAATGTCACAGACATCACTGATCACTCAAGACTTGATGTGATCCTAGGCAGCTTGATCTAGTTGGAGCTGTCCCTGCTGACTGCAGGGAGGGGTTGGACAAGATGACTGGGGAGGGACTATTGACAAGGTCTTGTAATGACAGGATGAGGGGTAATGGGTCTAAATTGGCAGAAGGGAGATTGAAACTGGACGTTAGGAGGAAGCTCTTTGCAGTGAGGGTGGTGAGACACTGGCACAGGTTGCCCAGGGAGGTTGTGGCTACTCCCTCCCTGGAGGTGTTCAAGACCAGGTTGGATGAGGCCTTGAGAGACCTCTTCTAGTGGGAGGTGTCCCTGACTATGGCACAGGGGGGTTGGAACTGGCTGAGCTTTGAGGCTCCTTCCAACCTAAACCATTCTACGATTCTATGACCTTTGAGGGTCCCTTCCAACCAGATGCAATCTGTGAATCCTGAAGGTCTTTTCCAACCAAAGTGATTCTGTCATTCTATGAATATTCTGCAATATTATTTCAAACTCTCCAGAATTTTTCCCTTTAAGCAAAAAGAGGTATCAGGGATGAATGTACTGAGGATGAGGACAGCTAAAATCCACTCCTTGGAAAATAAAGGCCCACATGCATGTGAAGCATAGGCCAGGAACTGTGAGCAGGAACTGAAAGGCAGTGCAGAAGAAGCCTCAGGCTCCAGTGAACACTGGGATGTGACTAAGAAAACAGTTTACCAGAGGCTAGTGACTAACTTTGAGCAGTGATACAGAAGCCAGGAGAAATGAGTGTTCAGGACTCATAGACAGACAGGACACTCAGTCCCAGCCTGCAGGAAGCGATACAGGAGTAGGGTGAGTGGGTGACTGCTGGATCACACTAAGTTTCCCAGTTCCAAACACTGCAGAGAACTGCAGTTTTCAATTTCAGCTGCCTTGGCTTAAGTGCATTTCATCTTCAACATTTTTTTGGATAGCACTGAAGGAATGTTGCTGGCAAGCACCTCAGGAGGAAAAAAAAAAAAAGGCTACAAATCCTGCCAGATGTTTCTACTCAGAGACAAATTGGCTGCATGCAGGTGTAGGACTGAGCTAAGCCTCTGAGGAGTGACTTCCTTACATACCTTATCACAGTACTGACAGAAGTAATCTCTGTTGGGTTTGATGATGGGTAACGTGAGCTCTGGCACCTCTTCTATTTTCATGTCTGGATGTCTCTTTGATAAATGATTCACCTTAGGAGAAAGAAACATAGAGAGCAAGAGAACATATTACAGCTGGAAGCCAAGAATTGCTCCTTCTCCTAGACATGGCTAACAGCCAAAGTAAAAGCCTAATGATGCCAGCCAGCAGCACTGGAAGCGTTTGCTGCTGCAAGAGTTGTGCATTTACAGTCAGCTGCTGAAGGTAACGAGGTCTTGCTTGATCTCATTAACAGTTAACAGTTAATTAGATCAGTTTAACAATTTCTCCAACAATTAACAGTTTCTCCAATCAAAAGAAGATAGGAGGGGGTAAAATAGCTTGCCAGAGCTCTCTTGGAGCTGACAGAGAGGACCTCTGCCCAGCGAGGCCTCACATCCATCGTGCAATATTTGCATGTGTGATCTCTGGCTGCAGAACAGCCTTTACACAGCAGCAGTTTCAGGGCACGGCCAGGAGAGGCCCCTCAATAAGGGAGAAAACAAAAAATAGGGAAGCCAGCCAGGAAAAGAGAGGCAGCAGGGCTGAAGTAGGCAATCTACTGATCTCGTGTTAAAAACAGGACATCAGACAGCTGGTGACACCGAGGAGGAGATGGACACACAGGTTCAAAAAAAACCAAGAGGTCATCTCAACTCAGCTACGACATTCTCCTGCCTCCACAGCACCTCTAGAATTCCATCTCTGCTCCTTAAGGAGTCATCCAAGCCTTGTCTGGGAGGCTCACCAGCATGCCCCTGCGGCGGAAGCCCATCATGCAGAGCCGACACTTGAACATGAAGCTCTCATAGTCGGTGGAGGCTATCCGGGGCTTGAAGGTCTTGGAGCGGCTGATGCGGTCTGCTTTCTTGGCTTCCCTCTCTGGGTTGTGCATCCTCTGCATGTGCTCTCGCAGCTTGTCCTTCCTCTAGGGAGAGAGCAAGCAGGGAGAACACCACAAAGTCGTTCAGACAGCTGTCTTCGGCTTCTCCCCTCCAGCTCCATGCTCAGCAAGAACCCTTTGGTTTGTCCTCAAGCCAAGCTGAGGTTGCTGAGCTACAGGAGTCAAACTAATGCTAATTTGACAGCCCCTGTGAGTGCCTCTAGGTCCTTTTCCGGTGGGCAGCTTCCAGCCACTCTGCCCCAAGCCTGCTGCACTGTTGGACTCGATGATCTCTCCTTGGGTCCCTTCCAACCCCTAACATCCCATGATCCCGTGACTGTATGTTCTCCACCTGCACCAGGAAGGATGTGGCCAGAGGTCACCTCACCTTGAACTGCTTGCCGCAGGTGGAGCAGAGGAAGTCCTTGCGGTCCGAGTGGCGCAGCATGTGGAGCCGCAGCTTGTCTGGCCTGCAGAAGGCTTTGTCACACTCTGTGCACTGGTAGATCTTCTCCGAGTGGAAGCTGCGGACGTGCTTCTTGACCTGGAGGGGCAGAGAGGAGTCAGCAAGGCTGGGGAGGGGGCTGGAGCACAGCCCCAAAAGGAGAGGCTGAGGGAGCTGGGGGTGTGCAGCCTGCAGAAGAGGAGGCTCAGGGCAGAGCTCATTGCTCTCTGCAGCTACCTGAAGGGAGGTTGTAGCCAGCTGGGGTTGGGCTCTGCTGCCAGGCACCCAGGGACAGAACAAGAGGACACAGCCTCAAGCTGTGCCAGGGCAGGTTCAGGCTGGATGTTAGGAAGAAATTCTTCATGGATTGGCATTGGAATAGGCTGCCTGGGGAGGTGCTGGAGTCCCCATCCCTGGTGGTGTTCAAGAGGAGGCTGCACAACACCCTACCCTAGATCAGGCTGCCCACAGCCTCATCCAGCCTGGCTGCAAACACCTCCAGGGATGGGGCCTCAACTACCTCCCTGAGCAACCCATTCCAGGCTCTTACCACTCTCATGCTGGAGAACTTCCTCCTCACGTCCAGTCTGAATCTCCCCACCGCCAGCTTTGCTCCATTCCCCGTAGTCCTGTCACTACCTGATATCCTAATCTCCAGTCTAAACCTGCTCTCCCTCAGCTTAAAGCTGAATGTTCTCTCTCTAGACATCCTTATGAAAAGTCCCTCTGCAGCCTTCCTGTAGGTTCCCTTCAACAACTAGAAGGCAGCTCTAAGGTCCTGGAGTCTTCTCCAGGCAGAACCCCCAGAGCTCCCTTAGCCTGCCCTCACAGCAGAGGTGCTCCAGCCCTTGGATCATCTTTGTGGCCTCCTCTGGCTTTGCTCCAACATCACATTTCTTTGTTTAGTGTTTACAGAGACAGAGGATTTTGCTGGGATGCAGTAATATTAGTAAATCACTTTTCCCCCTCTTTAGCCTGTTGGACAGTCCATCAGTTCCTATTACTCGCCTTAAAGTGGATTTCTACATTGCAATTGAAGTCAGGCAGCACAGCAAGATTATCAGCTTCTTTGGGCCTGTGATGGATAATGAGTGTGTGCACAGCATGCCTCAGCTTCTCTTTCTGCAGATGAAAATGGCATCTTTAAATTCTATTAACCCTCTTCTGCAGTGGCTCTGCACAGAGTGCTCACATTACTCACTACTACTCCAGTGCAACCTCTCCTAAGCTGTGTGCAGATAAGAAAGCCCCCAGCTGAAGTCCTGGGGGGGTGTGTGTGGGGGGAGTCAGAAAGCAGAATATCCTGATCTGTTCTGGCACCTCTGCAAGGTGTTCACATGAATTATCCTGACAAAAAACAGTTAAGAGATTAAAGATATGAAACCATCATTTTGGTTTTGTTTTAATGGCAAAGGAGAAGCTGTATGCAAGTACAAGCTGAAGTAAAAGCTTCTTTCAAGTACAAGCTGTATTGAAGTACCATCTTTGTATTCATGTGGAGAAAAGGCAATTCCTTTGTGTGCCATGGACCTGTGCTGGCCAAAAGTTGTGATTTCTGCTTTAGGCATTTTTGAGGAATAAGGGAATATCTCTGGAGACATTCAAAACCTGCCTGGATGTGTTCTTGTGTGACCTTCTCTAGGTGATCCTGCTCTGGCATGAGGGTTGGACTCACAGAATGCCAGGTTGAAAGGGACCCCAAGGATCATCTGGTCCTTATGCCTTTCCAGGTAAGAGTAGAGCTGCACTGAGCTGGTCCCTAGCATCCTGGCAAGATGAGTCTTCAAACTCTCCAATGGAGAGGAATCCACTGCTTCCCCTGGGAGATGATTCCAGTCTCTGACTGTTCTCATGGGGAAAACTGTCTTCTGGATTTCACTAGGATTCTCCTCAGCAGTAACTTGCCCCCATCACCCTTTGTCATTCCCATGGGGATCCTTGTAAAAAGGGAGTCTCCATCCTCCCGCTAGCCTCCCTTTTTGCACTTAAGCTCTGGAGGTCTCTTCCAACCCCTACCATTCTGTGATTCTGAGAAATACAGAGAGAGAGAAAACACACGCAGAGAGGCACATGGGAAAAAGTGCTGCAGAGCTCACCTGGATGAAATCTGGGAAGCGTTTCTTGCAGGTGGGGCAGGTGAAGTAGCCATCGTTGACGTGGATGGCCACGTGGTCCTTCAGCAGGTCCAGGCGGTCAAAGGACTCGGGACAGAAGATGCAGGAGTAGGTTTTCTGGTCCATGTGGAACTTCATGTGGCTCTCCAGGGCGCCGCTGTTGATGAAGCCCTTGTTGCAGATGTCACAGGTGAGAGGGCAGTTCCCTTCTCGCCCGTGAAACCTCAAGTGCTGGTCCAGTTTGTCCTTCTCCCGGAAGGCCTTCCCACACTGCAGGCATTTGAAGGGGCGGAAGGACTTCCGGATGAACAGGTGCTGAAGAGCTGCATTCTGAAAGAGACAGCCAAGAGACCTTCAGCTTGCACTGACAGCTACACAGTCCACATCCAGACAGCCTCAAGATTAAATACCCCAGCTCCAAATCACCATTCTGCTTTACCCATGCTGCCTCCACTTTACAGAAGGGGAGGCTGCAACAAGCAGAATTAGGAAGGGATATGCTGAATGCAGGTTGCCCAGGGAGGCTGTGGATGCCCCCTCCCTGGAGGTGTTCAAGGCCAGCTTGAATGAGGCCTTGAACAGCCTGCTCTAGTGGAAGCTGTCCCTGCCCATGGTAGGGGAGCTGAAACTAGATGATCTTTAAGGTCCTTTCCAACCCAAACCATTCTATGAATCTACAAAATAAAGGATAGACCTGCAGCTACTCACAGTTAGGATCTCCCCCTCCAGCCCATTTTCAGCTAATTTAGTTAACTTGTGTCTTTAGCATAGCATTCCTCTGTAAATTAAAACCAAGCCCTCTCACAGGATGTTTGGGTCCAAAGTACAGACCTGAGCCCAGGAAGAGTTGCAATTCCAGCTGGTTTTGGGGGACAAGACCACAAATCCAACCACCACGCAAATGTAACTTTGTTCTTTCACGCAGCTGCAGGGCTTAGGAAATTCCACAGCCCTTGACAACACTCAATTTCTGCACCAAAGATCACCACAGAGATGTGCAGCAGTGGTTTAGCATTGCCTGGAAAGCTTTTGATGGAACACACAGTGAAGAACTAATGACCTTACTCTTTTTGCTAACAGCAGAGCTTCACAACACTACAGCAGAGGCAGAATGGCAGATCTGCAAGCAACAGGTAAGAACTTGTGAGCAATTGGCCTGTCTTTGCCATTTAGCACATCTCATGTGCAAGAGCCTGAGAATGAAGAAGAAAGATGGAAGACAAACACACCAGGACTATATAATGATAGAACATTTTGCCTCTTTTCAGATCTCACATCATGATATAGTTGGAAAAGCAGCACTAGGACATTGCTGGCACCTATGCTTTCACACCTTCAGTGCTAATGCTCCTCTGTGAGCTATGTTCAAGACTCCTGCAAACAGATTTCCCCTGATTTCCTCTCTCCTTTTTCCTGTGGGAATGTCTGTACTGACATTTGCTGTGCCCCTTAAGTGGGTGCCAACAGCTGACGCTGAGAAAGTAAAGTCAAGAGCTCTTCTGCTGCAGACAGCTTGGGAATGCTGTGAAATGCTGTGCTAGAGATTCAGCTGGTGAACCCGAATTGGTGATCCTGTTCACCATCTGAACTGCAGAGGGAAGCCTTGGCTTTCATTCCAGAAGAAGGAACACAAGAGGGACTGTTTTGCTACTAAGAAACATCTACGATTTAATACAGGAGGCTCAAATCAGCCATCCCATGAATTGCTGTCATTTCCTTTCTCCATTTTGCAAGCGGAAAAGGGGAGGCAAAGGGAAACACAGAGATCTGTTGTACGAAGTGAGCTGGGAATCTAGGCATGTGCTGTGTCAGAATTCATGTGCTGGCTAGTGCCAGAGGATAGAATTTTCCCCTTAACTATGGGGATATGCTGATAAGCCCAAAGAGATGCACTTCAGGTTCTTAACTGCACTACTGCTGCACTTGGCTGTTTGATCACTGCTACCTCACCAGTGGTTAGAGAGCAGGCCAGACCTCTGTGCCATACAAATCACCACAGTTAAAGGCTAGAGAAGGGTGAAATGTTTTACTGCTCCATGG
The DNA here is from genome assembly GCA_013396835.1 of Psilopogon haemacephalus. Classification (NCBI taxonomy): domain Eukaryota; kingdom Metazoa; phylum Chordata; class Aves; order Piciformes; family Megalaimidae; genus Psilopogon; species Psilopogon haemacephalus. The sequence continues at coordinate 686,469 of VWZI01012854.1, read as the reverse complement.
TTAGGTAAGCCATCGACTAGCAAAACAAAAAGAGACCTCAGCGCTGCCTCCTTCACTGATAACACTGATGCAGTGCAAAGAAATCCTGCAAGGCTTTAAGATGGATGTTCCAGCATCTCATCCAAGCAGCTCACTCCTATAATATTCACCTTAAACTGGCAATTAATTCATTTGAAAAGCACCAGAAGAATTCAAACTGTCATTAGTCTTAGTTCTGAATCATGGTTGCTCAAAGAACAAACGTGACAGTTTATGATGCAGGGGCAATCAGGAGACACCAAACAGAAGTTGGACAAAACAACATGGAAGGTGAGGAAGGTTGGATTAGATACAGCAAAAACCCAACCAAACAGAACACCCAACCCAAACCTACCTGCAGCTCCAGCTGAGCAGGCAGCATTGAGGGAGAGAAAAATACTTTTGTTATGCAATGGACTTGGCTTCTGCAGGTCATTAGGAGGCCCAGCTCTCCTAGCTAGACTTTACTTTTTACTCAGGAGGTGTTTGCTTCAAGAAACACCAAGCAGCTCTTCAAGGCTTGTCCTGGAGTTAGTAACTGCCCGAGGGGAGTTACAGGGCAAAGATAAACCCCACAGGTAATCCTGAAGGTGTTGGGTGACCTTTCCTGTTTTCTCCGAGTTGATTAACAGCGACGTAAAGGCAGGCTGCAGAGCCATCCTGAGAATGAAATGCCTTCAGCAGAATAATTAGGGCAGGATGACAACAGGGCAAGGATTAGAAGAGTGGAAAAGTGAAGGAGAAAGGACTTCTCAACCTCCTCTTACTGGCTGGACTCGTTGTTATACAACCAGTTGCATTTCTTTCAGCATGAAGGAAGCGGCTGCGCTTTCTGAATCACATCCCCAGCCCTGCCAGCTCTCGCCTCACCTACGCAGAGGACATTTTAGGATCAGGTCTGTATGTTTTTAAATTAAAAAACAAAAAACCAGCAAAAACGTTTGGAAATGCAGATGTTTCATGCCCAAAATTAAACCCAAATATTAATTTTGGCTGCAGACCACAATGCCCCTCTCATTTGTTACAAGAGGAGCCTGAAGGGCAGGTCTACTTTTGCAATATTAAGGACATGGCTGTTACATTTAAGGTCTGATCTCCAAGGAAGCTCTAAAGCAGAGGCTGAAAAATTAAGTGATCCTATCAGGACCTGAGCCCTGAGGCACCAGAGATCAGTGCTTCCAGCTAGAATGACAGCACTCAGAGCATCACTGCCTTGAACCAGCTGAAGCAATTTGAAGAATTGCTGCTTTTGAAAATTAAATCCTAGATGAGTAATAAGGAAGAAACAGAACTACCCAGCTCTCCAGATCATCATCAGGAGTCAAGATTTTCTACCTGTTCTTTGGAAGTGAATGATGCACTGCATCTTAAAGCCAAGTATTTACTTCTGTTAAGTGCATGTTATTGTCAGGAAGAGGCTGCGAAGAGTTGGATTGAGTGCTCACAAGGTGCTAGAGGTTGCTGTGGTTCTTCAGTGCTTTACAATGTAATGCTTGCTGCTAGTTTCCTCTCAATTCCTCATTGCTCACAGTCTGACTCACAGCAGAAAGGTGCTGTGCAACCATCCATCTGCCATTCTGCCATTGCCCCTACCTTGCCACATCTCCAGAGCTCTGCTGGACACGGGTGTAAGGGAAGTTAAGGAGGTCTGGAGATACAAACATGCCACCAAAACCCAAACCACCACTGTACTCCTCTTAGCCGTGATGAATTTCCAGGGAACAAAAGCTAAGTCACAAGACAAAGCAGCCTCAGAGTTTCCAACCCTTTCTGCTTAAGACGACCTTAAGTTCACATCTTGGCGTGAAAAGTACTGGGAAGCAAGCAACACTTTCTCTTCCCATCACATCCAGGCCCCAACTTTCTGCGGAGGAAGTTGTGGTACCATAAGCAATAAATAGTCAAACACTTCACTGTCAAAAGCTCAGCAGTCTGCCCTTTGCTGTTCACCCTTCAACACACGCAGTAAAATCCCCCAAGCTTTTGACATGACCATCAAGCTATTGGTAGAGACTTGGCATTCAGAGAACACAAACACTTATTTGATATGGTCAAAAATTCCGGAGTCTTACTGTGTCTGAGCCAAATCCTTCCTTCCAGATAAGCTGTTGCATTTCTGGGACCACACCACCACTGCTCTCACACATATATTGCTATTATGGTTGGACTCCATGAGCTTAAAGGTCTTTTCCAACCAAAACAATTCTAAGAATCTACAACAGAGAGCAAAACATGGCTCAACATCTTCACCAGTTACTCCACCCTTTCTTAATCCTTTCTCATCACCTAAAAATGAAGCCTTACCCCCACTGCAGCTGTTCCTTTCTGTAATCAAAATTTTACACACGGAAGAGAAAAAAGCAAAAAAGATTTTAGGCTAAATAAACCAATCTCACAGTTACACAGCTTGAAGGATTATTTGCTTGAATCATTTCACTCCCACACAGAGTAGAGAGAGAAAAAAAAACAAAAAACAAACCAAAAACCAACAAAACAGCTCACCCAGCTGACACAAAGCTCAGGCTCAAAGTGTTTGCTGTTGGTACACAAAGCTTTCGGCACAGGTTTTAATCTTGCAAAGACAGGCAGGTTTTGCTACCCCCAAGAAAGGACTTTATCACTAAATATCATCAAGTAAGTGGATGTAAAGCGAGGTCATGGCTCTTTTTTGGCAAGACTTTGCAAGAAAAGAGTTCAGAGAGACACAGATGGTGCTGTGAACAAGTCATTAGTCTGTGCCACAGCACCATGATTCAGCCGGCTGTTTGAAGCACTCCTGCTTGCCAGCTTGGCTGGACTGTGTTTCTGTGAAAGAATTACTGTGCTGGAATTGAATCAGCTCCAACTGGTGACCAATCCTCACTAGCATCTGATCAGATACTAGCTCCCTACATGAGAATTGTCTTCCTCTCAGCCCAAAGAGAAGTGCTAGGAATGCCATCCTTTGGAAACAGATAGGACAAGGAGAGAAAGAGTCCAGCTGGCCCTGGCAGGCAGGTCCAAGCAAGTGGAGAGGGTGAGAGAAGACGTGGCCCAGCAGGCTCTGTGCTTACCCTGATACGCTTTGCTCGCCTCATGTCATCTGCTGTCATGGTGCTCTGCGTGGGCACTGCGCTCTCTTCCTGCTGCGGCTGGATTTGCAGGGGGTGGTTTTCTGGCTGCTGCTGCTGCTCCAGGGCTGACTGTGCCTCTGATGGCACCGGAGTCTGCTCCTGCTGCTCCAACCCATTCAGTGCGGCTTGTCCGGCCTCATCAAACTGCCCCTTGCTGGAAAAATGCAGCAAGTCCTGAAATCGCAAATCATACAGCCGGTGATTATTCCCCCCACCCACTGAAAGTGCTTTGATCATACTCAGCAGACAACAAGAGTTCTACAGGACCACCAGCCATAAACAAGCAGTGCCTACACTGACACCTTCCTGCTGCTTTCCACTGATGCTTTCAGCGGGTCGCCTCCACCTCCAGCTACAAGATTCAGACTGCCAAGGATGAGGAGCTGCAGGCAGGCGACTCCTCTCTTGGCCATCGTAAAGCTTGAGGAGGGCAGATTTAGAGTAGAGAGTAGAAAGAAATCCTTTACAGTAAGGGTGGTGAGACACTGGAAAAGGTTGCCCAGGAAGATCACAGAGGCTCCCTCAAGGTGTTCAAGGCCAGGGTGGATGAGGTCTTGAGTGACCTGGTCCAGTGGAAGGTGTCCCTCCCCATGGCAGGCGAGTTGGAACTGGGTGATCTTCAAGGTCTCTTCCAAACCAAACCATTCTATAAATCTGTGAATTTTGCTGTCTGATCAGACACAGACAACCAAAATGACCCAATCCAATATCAAAACCAAGTTCTTCTACCTTACTGGTGGCTCTGGCTTTAACCACAGATGCTGTAGATTGATCTGTGAGAAATTTTATGACCAAACCATCTAGCACAGACCAGGTGAAAGCAGAGAATTTCTAGCTTGTTGAAATCATTGTCAATTGGAAGCATTATAATCTGTTGTTATGCAGTGTCTTCTCTTTCCTAACAAACTATCTGGAGTGCTGAACTGGAGAGTGACAAAGGAGGTGATTATGTTGTGCAGGATGTGTTTTGCTACCCAGTTTCCAAGCTCTGCACCTTCCCAGCCACATACATCACTTACATTTATCACACAGAGCTGCTGGCTTCCTTTTTTTGCATTAGCATAAAAGAAAAGGGAGAAGGAAGCACATGCCAAAACAGAAGAAAAAAAATCCACATTCTTTCTGCTTAATTCCCAATAACTCCTCTGGGATGGAATCCTCTCATACTACAAGAAAAAAACCCAACATAACTCCTGCCTTGACATGATGCAATTCAGGCAACTTAAAAGCATAAGCTAGAAGACAGAACATCAAAAACATATCAGTACTGTCAAAGCACAAAAGCAGGTGTGGGAGTATAAAAACAGGAGTGCAGTTATTAGCAGCCACGAATGCTTACCAGAGAGAGACACTTAGTAGAGCAATACAGCAGCTAAAGCTCCAGTCCTGCTCTAGGTGGGCAGCTTCCACACTTGTTGACACTGAACTGTGCTCACAGCATCCTGAGTCTCAAGTTGTCTGGCAGATGACCTCGTGTGCCCAGTCATTAGTGAGGTGGGCAGCCCTCCAAAGGCTTGGGACACAACCATGGCTCTGCTCAGCTGACACACGTGAGCTAGCTCTGGGCCATGCTCCAAGCAGGCAGGATGGAAGCTGCCCCCAGCCTAAAGGCCATTCAGACATTAGCACGGGGCTGCACCCAGTAAGCCTGTCTCTGTGGAGTTTGGGAGCAGCATTATGCTTACTTGACTAAATGAAGCTGGTTTGTGTCACGTCAGCTTGCTGAGGGTGATCCCCCAACTGTCTGCGCTTAATGCAACGCTTAGTGCAACCCTGCACGCTCAGAGGACGAGTGGCAGGCAGGCAGAGGCAACCTACACATTCCTCCCTCTGAGTCAGCACTGAACCATGACCCAGCAAGATGCCAGAAAGAGAATTACCACCACTCCAGACAGCAGCTTCAAGCTAAGTCATAAAATAGAGCCACTGATCCCTTCTGACACCTCCCATGAAAGGACTTGGTGGTAACCTAAGCGTGGTCAGAAGCAGAGAGAATGTAGCACTTTACTTAAATGCATCACATCATGTCCCTGCAGAATACAACCAACAGCCACAAGCAAGAGAACATTTTGCAGTGTGCATGCCTACAGGAGGCCCTTTTGTTAATATTGAGACAGCATAAAGAATCATAACTCACACTGATTTAATTCTACCAGCAACAGTTTTAAGAGCAGGCTCTGACCTCGTGCAGCAGAAAGGACAGATATGAACCTGAGTCTCCATTACAGTTTTACTGTCTAAATTACTTTTGAGATGCTGCTAAACTGCTGCAATAACCTCCCTCACTGCTAAGTGCTGTGGGGTGAAAGTTGCTGTGGAAATGCAGGTGATTTTACAGGTTTTACAGAAGGGAAGCAGTGTTCTCTTACCCGGGCAAAGAACCCCAGCAAGAAAACCAACAACGACTTGGGCCTAAGTGCAAAGCACACCTTCAGTTTGTATTTATGCCCCAAATTCTTCTGGTCAAGAGCTTACAACCCCCAAACACGATTTTTATTGTCCTCCTCTCCACCCTCCAAAATATACCTGTGTCCCTTCTTCACACTTTTCCCCATTTTCACTGGTGACTTCCATACGCATGAATTTAGGAGGGCGTCCTGGGCGCCTGCCTGGTCCAAACCTCCTCTTTCCTCGCCCACGGCCTCGGCCTCTGGCTCTGCAGAACACACAGTGCTCCAGGTTAGAGACAGAAAAGGATGGATTTGGAAGACTGGGAACCTCCACTGATTTTAAGAATCCTTTCTCAGCATCACTATTCACCCAAGCAACTCGGGAAATACAGCCTGCAGTAAAAAATAAGACCTAAGGAAACTCTGGCAGCAAAACCCCAGGGTGTTGGTTGGTTGGTATCCATTTACTGTGGGTTCTGGAAATCCAAGTCCACAAACACATTAAAGTTTATTTTAGTAATCATGGGACTGAGAGGACTACTGGCTCCCAGCAAGTCCTCTGCCATGGCAACTCTTCCTTCCAGCACCTCAGTGTACAAGCATTTTTGAGCTAGATGCAACAAGCACAGAAGGAAACCAATTTGAAACCTGAAGCTGTAGCATCCCTCCCCAAAAAGGGACTTGGCCATTGATGCCAGGCAGTAAACTGAAGGGAATAATTTTCTCTGGCAAAAAAAAAATCCAAACAAAATGCAGCCACTGGCTAAGTTTCCTGAAAAAAAGGCAGCAATGTCTTCTGCTCCCTGATGGAGGTTTGTGCGTTCAGCTTTTAACGGATCAGGATCTTACCATCCCCATCAGAAGGCTTCTTCTCCAGGCTACCTGCATCCACCTGAGCAGCACCACTATTTCAACACTGTGCTGCTGAAATCTTGCAGTGTTTAGGTCATTGATGAAAAACCAAACCCAACAAACCTCACTGGTTTCAGCAGGATATTTATTTCCCTCAAGCTACTTCTCCCTCAAAGTCTCCTACACCAATCAGCTTCCCCATGCCATATTCTCACCTCCTGGTGCCAAGCTGCTCTCTCCTGGGTACCAAAGCTAGTCAGTAAGATCTGCAGGGCACAGACCCTCCTTTCTGCAGGTTTGGGGAAGCACCATAATGATAAGACACAAAGCTAAGACCTTCAGTACCTGCTGAAGAAGTCCAGCTTCTCGTCATGGGAGTTGAGGTGCTGCTGGAGCTGCTCTGAGCTCATGAAGCGACGATTGCACTCGTAACAGGGCCAGTTCTTCTCCTGCTCTCTGAGAACTACAAGCAATTGGAAATGGCAATTACAGCATTTCAGTCACCATCAATTAAAAGCCTCTTTTTTTTTATTCCTCCCCCTCCAAGCCTTTCTGGGCTATATTTCTCCCCTGAATGTCAGGCAGGCTGCAGAACACCCAGCACTGCTCCGTTTAGCTTCGCTTTTATCCTCTCTGCACCCTGGCTCATCAGAGAAGTTTGCTGGGGGCAATTCATGTGCACTATAAACAACTTAAAATTCTGGGAGATTTGGAAATCTACTCTTCTAAGCACCTCTGTGGCATAACTTAGGGAAGGTCAAGAGAAATCTCCTGATCTAAAGCACAAACATTGGTTTATGACACAGACTTAAAGTTAGACTTGAGGTGCATAAACATGCACCAGCATCAGCCATCTAACACTTCACAGACCCTGAGGTTCAAGTAGTATAATTTTAGCAGAAGAGTTAGCAGAATCAAGGCCCAATCTAGATCTGGTTGAACTTTTACTTAAGCTAGCAGAGATTTTTGGACCACTACGCAGGCCATGCACATGAAAGTAAGAAGCACAAGAGCCGACCACCATCACACTGCAAAAGCAGAGAGCAGAAGAGCCCAAGTTACCCTTCCTTTCCTCCTCAGATATGTCATGGATCTTCTGGTTCACAAACTCTGCGTAGGAGGCAGCATACCACACCTGCAGCAGGGAGACAAGGGAACAGAACACTGACCTGAAGCCAGAACTGAAGGGAATTCATCTGAAAATGGTTTTTAAGCAATACATTGACTTCACTTGCCTCTGCCGCTAGCTCTTAGGGCTCCTTTCATCCTTACTAATAAACCCTGTTGAGATCAATATGCCCCCACTGAGGAATGAAAAGAGCTTTGCTCAGAAACCATATCCATTTAATTTTAAGGTATAGGCTCCCAATATGAATGTTAATCTCACACATGGCTACCAGTGGCTCTCAAGGAAGTAACATTCATCTCTTCAGACCTGACGGTGTGACTATAAAGGATGGAGGTCAGCAGAGTGCTGTTACTTCTTGTACCAAGAGCAAAGGAAAAGTTGTTAGGTTGGGGATTTCCTTTCTCTTTCCTGCTCTCTTTATAAAGACAATAAGGGCCACAGAGACTCATTTAAAATGTTTCCAAATGTTCTGAGGGGTAGGAGCAACGTGGTCCTGCTTCCCAAAACAATGACCTGCCAGGCTGCAGCATAACGGACTTGCTTTCCTTACTCAAATTTAGGAAGACTTGAGCAGAGAACACCACAGGAGGCAGAAAGACAAAGCTGATTAGAGCCTAAGAATCAGATGCTCACAGTTAGCTGGGAATTCTTGCATCAGTTCTCATTTTCTCTTGCTGTTTCATTAAAAGGGTTTGATTTTAGAAGAGATTTTTTTTAAAGGAGGCTTGAACAGATTTGCAGCTTGAAAAATCTGGACGAGTTCAAACTTGTAGTGGGCTGCAGGCATTTTCATAGCAGTGGTGAGTGGCATTTAGATTGGAAGTTAGGAACAGGTTCTGCACCATGAGGGTGGTAGAACGCTGCAACAGGTTCCCCAGGAAGGTACCTGAACTCCCATCCCTGGAGATACTCAAGGTGAGGCTCAACGTGGCTCTGAGCACCCTGATCTAGTGGAGGATGTCCCTGCTGACCGCAGCGGGGTTGGACTGGATGACCTTTGAAGGTCACTTCCAACCCAAACCATTCTATGATTCTATAAAACAAGTCACGGGCACACAGGACTACCTGGAAAGGGCATCCAGGATCAAAAAGCATGAGCAAAATATATGCAGTGCAAGGCATATGACAGTGACAGACAAATCATTTACATACTCTCCAGCTTCCTCATTCTTATACCCCAGCCAAAGCTTATTTCAGATTGGTGGCTAACAACTTACTGACTTCAGTGATATTTGATTCAGGCCATCATCTGCTTTAGCAGAGGGGGGGGGGGAAATACTCAACCCTCCCTAAAACTATTCAGAGCAATCATTTCTGGCACCTGGATATGCACTTATAGAGCAGCAATGCTAGGATATGATTTCAGCAGGAGAAGAGAAGAGTCCCCAGACACAAGCAATGCCATACCTTGAGTTCCTGCTTGGGCTCCACGTTTTTAATGGTGGTGTAATAAATGTGGTGGCCGTACTGATAGGCGACCAGGTTCTGCTCCAAATGGTTCTGAGCTGGACGCACAAACATCATCCAGTTACAAAGAGCCTCGCTAGAAAGTTCAAACCATAGGTCCTCTTGCAAATCTCTGTCTTTTCTGTCACCCTTATCAAGAGAAACCTGTAGCAAAAGCCAATTACATGTGACTGTAACTGCCTGGCAGCAGGTTCAGAAGACTTTGAGCTGCTAGAAACTGTGTCCATGCAATTTTGGTATCAAGGAAGGCAGTGAAGGGTTAGCCAGCTGCCTCTCTTTGCTGAAAGGGGCTACAGGAAGGCTGGGGAGGGGCTGTTTAGAAAGGCTTGGAGAGACAGAACAAGGGACAATGGTTTGAAACTAGAGCAGGGAAGACTGATGTTGGCCATCAGGAGGATAGTATTCACAATGACAGGAACAGCTCACCCAGGGAGAGATTCTGCCCCTGGAGACATTCAAGATAAGCCTTGATGTTTCCCCAGGCAGCCTGCTCTAGTTGGAGGTGCCCCTGCTGACTGCAGGTGGGTTGGATAAGATTGACCTTTGAGGGTCCCTTCTAACCCAGTGCATTCTGTGAATCTGTGACACCCTCATGAACACGAAAAGCTTAAGCACAAATTGCTCCCCCCTCCTTTCCCATGCACCCCCTTACCTTCAGGTGGATGTAGCAGTCTTTGAGTTCAGTCTGCCTCACCAGGGGGCCCTCCACCGGTCCAAACTGTGTGCGCTTTGGGATCCTCCTCTTGGAGAAGACACCTCCCAGAAACCTGTCTATGTAGAGCACCAAGGGCAGGCTGGCTCTGGCCCTGGTCAGCACGGGCCTGTTTGGGATGGGATGCAGAGGCCCATGTTTCGGGCAGACGGAGGGATGGGCATTATTGCACTCTTCACACCCTACAACACAAAGTCAGAGGAGGACGTGCCTGTCAGGCAGGCCCTCCTGCAGCAGCTCGGGGCAGACAGCCTTATCTCTCTCCAAACATCTCTGGCACAGCTGTGGGAACATTTATTCCAATAGTCTGTCTACATTTGCAAACAGCAGAGAGGGCAAAATGAAGAGCAAAGCAGCTCGGAGACTCCACCTAAGACAGACCCTTGTCTGTTCAGCAAGACAAGCTCAATAGGAGACTCTTTTTCTGGGGTTTACTTAGTACTGGTAAAATCTGAATGGATTTCAGCTCCTTTTACAGGAGGGCTGGTGGAGGGGAAGGAAAAAGCAGCTCATTGTGGAATCTTTGAACTGTCAAGGGTGGAACAGATCTCAGAGATGAAGTCCTACTGCTCAATACACTGCACACTACTTCGTATGCTTACATAAATCGTTGGGATCAAAGGGTCGAGGTGGATCCGGATCCCATTCATCCATGTCAGTATCTTCCCCTTCTTCATCCTCATCTTCATCCTCATCATCTTCCTCTTTTGCTTCCATCCTTCCCATTTGATTCTGCAGAGGTGCTAAGGGATCAGAGCCATCCACTGCCTCCATAGGAGGTAACACCTGGTTATGCACCGGTAATGATGCCTGAGGAGAGAAGTCACAACCAGCATTAATCCATGCAGAAAAACACTCTGGGAAAGACAAGCAATGAAGGTCCTTGCTAATCTACCCTGCCCACTTCCTTTGCTAATGGAAAGAAGGGCAAGGGAAAGTGAAGTGACATGATAAATGATTGCTGAGGGACGTTTTGCATCGCTACTGCTGCCGCCAGTCTCACTCAGGACAGCTCTGTGTCACTACCTTGCTCTACCCTGTCAAGAAGAAAATACTATCAGAGAAGTTCTGGACCTTCACAGAGGGCGTGAAGGGCCCAGGCTCTGTGGAAACTACAGAGTCTAAGGCTGTATTTTAACTCCTGTGCAAGTGAGAGAATCCTGCACTTTGGCACAGGATCTTGTCCCTCCTATCACACAATCAAACAAACAATCCCCAGAGCACACACATGGGGATCAGTAAGGGATGAGATAACATGAGGACTAAACACAAACTGTGGGACATGGAGGACAGTCGAGGGCATTGCATTCTTCCACTAATTTTAAAGTTTATCCCTTCCCCTGCAAAAAAAAAAAACAACAAAAAACAAAAAAACAAAACCAAACTGAAGTGCACTGCAGAGAACATTCCCTCACCCACGCAGGTTTCTCAGGTGGGGAACAAGACACACAACACAGAGCCAAGCTGTCTGGCAAAGAGACCCACGACATGTGACAGTCAGCATCACACCTTCTGTTATCTCTGCTTTTCAAAGCCTAGGAGAGGATTTTAAGGTGGATGCTCAAGACAGAACAATCTGGGCAGCAGGTTTCTCTGTGTATTAAACACATGATGTCTTCCTAAACGAAACAAAAAAGAAACCCAACCCCACACATTCCATGGTGAGACTCTGAAAGACAGCACAAATCAGTGCTGCAGCTCGCTCTCCCCTCCTCTTCTCCTATCACTCAGACAAGTTTGATCACCCGAGACAATGGAGCAATGGAAGCGAAAGGAAAAAGGGCACCTGGCAACTTACTCTATCTGCTTGTGGACCCTGCTCCAGAGCCATTTGCTGGGGGGATTCGGCAACGTTGCCGAGCACGGAGAGGTTGGTGGGATTCATGCTCTGAGCAGCAGCAGGCAAGAGCACAGTGACCTAAAATTATAGGCACTCATTTTAGCACTGCGTCGTTTCCACCGCTCACTTCCACACCGGCAGCGCCCTGCATGCAAAGTTCCTTCCAGGCCTACTACCCTGGGTCCCAAATCTGCAGCTGTTCAATGGTCTTTTTTCTCTTTAGGCAGGGCAAAGCCTGAAGGATCCAGGCTTCAAAAGTGAGTCTACATTTTGCATTGTCTGAACTTCCTGCCTCCCACTTTTTGCTTTAATAAATTCAAGTCCCGGGTTCACATTGCTCTCCCAGCAGACATGAGGAACACTTCAGCTCTTGGTACATGGCAGTCATTTGGGGGCTTTTGCTCTTTTATCCCCAAATTTACAGTTGGTTTTTGAAGGAAAAGGCAAAGGAGGAAACGTCAGAGTGCCTCCAAAATGTTTATTGATACACTGAGAGGCATTTATGTATATAAATATAAAAAAGTCTCTTTATATCCTCTGTTTTCCTCAAGCAAAACAAAATCCATTCCAAAAACAGGATTCCATGATTCTGCGACCCCCTTGGAGTATCAAGACCTACAACTCTGTATTCCTGACATCATTTACTCACACCACACATTTGTGACTGTTCCCATACTCATTTTTTTTTCCTGGTGTACTCACATGAACGCACTGATGCCAAACTAAACGCTCCCATCATCCACTCAGTGAGAAAACAAAGCAGAATCAAGACCCTAGGAAATCACCTTTCCTGTCTTCTCTTCCCTGCTTATCTCTACAGGAATTTGCACTGTTATCCCTCGTGATTTTTCATCCCTCTCCTACAGCTGACATCATGTGGCTTCTCGTTTATGCCTCTGACTGCTAAGCAGCTTTTATGCTAAATTAAAGCCCCTCTGCAGAATGCTTAATAAATATCAGATAAATCTGAGAACAGCAAATTGTGCCAAGAGTGGAGGAGCAGAGCCCAAAAATCCATCCTGTAAAGCAGACAGTCTTCAACCTTCCAATCCAGTTGTTTTTCTTTGAAGAGGTGTTAAGAGTAAATTATGAAACTGCTTAACAACTACAGCAAGCAAAAAAAGCCAAAACAACAAAACCAAAAAGACTTCAGGGAGCAGGAACCTGCCAAGATGACAGCTGAAGCAGGCTGTCTGGTATTGACATCCCTGATGCCAAGTGGCAACAGAAAAGGAATCATTATTGGATGGCACACCTCCAGGTCTGCCAGCAGCGAGAGGTTCATGCAAGTTTGTGTCTGTTTGTGCCTCCTATTAGCACTTCCTGCCGCTAATCACACTTCAAACACAGCCTCTCTTTGCCTTCCACGTCTGACACTGTGAGGCATGCAGGCACGACTTACAAAAACCTTCCCAGCTCCGTTTCAAATCAAGTTTCTTTTGAAGGACGAGAGAAGCTTCAGCTACTACTTGAACAGTTCGGGCATGTCCCACACGAGCTGCTGATGTTAAAAGAAGGCAGGAGCTGCCACTGTGAGGGACGAGCCCTTCACCAGCAGGGGAACATCTCAGCTGGGACTGCCATCAGATGGAGCTGAGGACACGCAGACAAGTGCTCATGCCCTTGCTGCTCAACAGCACTCAACCTCTGCTGTCAGAGTGGCGTTTGCTCCGCACGTCAGCTCTGCTCTTAATTAGCTCAGGTATTTATTTGTTCAGTGAGCTTCGAGATAATTAAACAGGGTTTTGGGGGATTTTCAAAGCAAGGAAACTCATGTGGCCAAAAAAAAAAAAATAAAAAAAAATTCCAGAGCAATGCTCCCAACAAGAGAACAGGAAGGAAATAGGTTAACACCTTTACTGTGCCAGACATTGTTTCCTCTGCCTGGCCCTCAACAGTTTCTTTCAGCAAGAAGAAAATTGCTTCTCAGTGCACAGATCCAATCCTTCTCTCTGCCCCAAGCCTGTCAATAAATACACATTTTAATGATGGCATTAAAAATGATTCAGACCTCACACATCCACTTGCACCTGCTATTGAAGGCTCGCCAAGCAGTAAGGATTTTAAGTCTCCATGACAAGCAGAGAATTTGAAGCAGGGATTGAGATCTGAAGGCACCTACACCTGACTGCCTCCATGCAGCCCCCAAAGACAGCAGATAAAGTGAACAGCAAAACCCTTCACAGGTTCATAGAATGGTTTGGGTTGAAAGGGAGCTTAGAGATCATCTAGTTCCAACTCCCCTGGCATTGGCAGGGACACTCTCCCCAGCCACGACAGATGAAAGAAAAGAGAAATCATCAATTTTATTCTGTTCCTGGCCCACTTCACACCAGTGAGCACATCTGGGATGCCCTGGTAAGGTAAAAGAGACACTAATGGAACTTTTGGAGGTTTTACAATGATTTCCCCGTAAAATTTCTAGCAATTTGATCCAAACTTTCTATCCCTTGAGAGCCTTTTATGGACTTAAAGGCCTTGGGATCATAATCTGTAGGAGAACTGCAAACCCGGCTTTATTAAAGCAAGACGGCCACAGCAGTTTGCTGATTAAAGGGACAAGAATGAAAGACTCATTACATTTGGGGCAGGAAATTAGTATTTTCATTAATCAATAAACTCCCAACTCTCTTCAGTTTTCCTGTCATTCATGCACAAGCTGGCCAAGTGACTTTTTCCCATAAGCTTTCCCTTGATCCCTGGGATGACAAGACTGCTACTTGACAAATCCAGGGAGGGCTTATTACACTCTAGCACCACAGCAATGTCCCTTAACCTTCAGGAACAGCTTCAGGCCCCAAGACAGACAATAATATCTCCTTCTTACCTGCTGGGTGGTGGCATCCTGCTGGACGTAAGCCACTTGGGATGGATCTGTAAACAGAGTCTAGACAAAGTGAAAAAGGTTTACCAAAGTGGCCTTGGGCTTGCGTGCTCCCAGCTCACACAAACATCACCCTGCTGCCAGCAAGTGAGCCACAGCTGATCTGCTGCTAACTTGTAACATGCTATTGCCACACTACGTTAATTAACTTACCCATCTCAATCTACACGCACAGAGACTGGGCTAAAAATTAGGGAGTGCTCCACAAAAAGAGGATTTCATATTTATGTGGCATTTCTTACCCACATACCTAAAGCGTGAGGGCTTCCTCCTAGGAAATGCAAGCCTGGGGTGAAAACTAAGTATTGACTGAGGTCAACCTTGCTTGCTTTGCCAAAACTTGAAATATCTCAGCTCGTAGCACTCTGGCTCCAACAAAATAAAGCATGGCATCATCCAAATTCCAGTAATGCTTTGATAATTTCATAGATTCACAGAACGGTTTGGGTTGGAAAGAACCTGCAGCCCTTTTCCAGCTCAAAGCCACTGCCCCTCAGCCTATCACTAGAAGGCTTTGTAAAAAGTCTTTCTCCAGCTTTCTTGTAGCCAGTTTTTAGTACTAGAAGGCTGCCCTAGGGTCTCCCTGGAGCCTTCTCTTCTCCAGGCTGAAGAGCCCCAACTCTCTCACAGCCTGTCCCCATAGGGGAAGTGCTGCAGCCTACTGCTCGCCTCAACTGCACTCTGGTACCTTAATACTACACCTCTGCTGACAAAATGCCACGATTCAGAGTTTGGGAGTCACTTGGTCAGTAACTTCCTGGGAGATACCCCCCTCAAAATACCCTCTCAGAACATTCCACCAGGCAGGAATTGCTTTTATGTAACAGCCAAGAAGGGCACAAGGGAGAACCCACATCAGAGCTGCTGCGGGTGTCAAGTAGGTGCACTTTGTAGCGCTGCTAATCTGTCCTGTCAGCAGGGACTGCAGAAAACATTCCTGACAAAGAGTGCCTGCTCCTCTCCTTTTATCTGTCTGCACGGGGGTACAGACACAGGCTCTATTAACCCCCTGGTAAACACAGGCTGGCAGGGAGGAAAGGCTATTTTTAAAGAAAAAAAAAAAACCCAGGTTTTTTAAAAAAAAAAAAAAAAAAAAAAATCAACAACTTCTCTGAAGAGAAACTACAAAATCAGACTGAACACACCAAGACCCTCTGCAAAAACGACAGGGGCTTGTGGTTAACTATCAATTACAAGAGGAGTGCTACACAATACAAGGACTCTTCCAGCAGGCCCATCCATCACTCTCAGCATTTTACTGAATTTTATTTACTGAGGCACAATTTCTGGAGAGATTATCCACGTTTCGGAAAAAAAAAACAAAAAACAACTTCAATTATCATCTGCCCTCCCCCTGCCCCCCTCCATCAGTGAAATAACCACTATTTCATAATTCATAGCCCTGCCATCCTTTGATTACCACATTTGCACATCAGACAAAGGAACAGCGTGAAGCCCCTGAGCAGCAACAGGCAGATAAAAGTGCTGGGAGCAACTGCCTGCTATTTTCCAGTTGTGTCACTTGGCTGGTAAGTGGCTTTCATCTCGGGCAAGATGGGCTTGTTTCCTAGGTGCCAAAACAGGCAGGGGGGGGGCCCAGAACCACACATGCCTGCGTAGCTTCCACAGGATGGATGTAAACCAGGGTGTGCTCCGAGGTGTCCACGGAGGTGTAGGAGGTGCCATCAGCCGTGTAGACCACCTGCTGCGAGGGTCGGTCCTGCTCCTCGCTGTACACGATCTGCGCCACCGTCCCCGCCTCGGGGACAAAGTGCACCTGGCAGAGAAGAACAGACCCTGCAGTGAGACTTCTGCTGCTGTACGCCTGTGGGCAACACCACAGACCACACTGCTGGCCACCGTGCCTTGGAAACTGCCTGGAGAGAGCTGGGGCTCGGTCTCTTCTCCCCAGTAACCAGGCAGGTGGTGGAGTTGCCGTCCCTGGAGGTGTTCGAGACAAAACTGGATGGGGCACTTAATGCCATGGTCTAGTTGGTTGGATAGGGCTGGGTGAGAGGTTGGACTGGGTGAGCTTGGAGGTCTCTTCCAACTTGGCTGATTCTATGATTCTAAGTGATGGAACCAGAGGAAGTGGCCTCAAGTTGCACCAGGGAAGGTTTAGGCTGGACACCAGAATAAACTTATTCACTGGAAAGGTTCTCAAAAACTAGAACCAGTATTTGAGAGGTTCCAAGCTCCCCAGGGAGGTGGCTGAATCCCCATTCCTAGAGGTGTTACAGAGAGGCAGAGATGTGATGCTGAGGGACAGGGTTTAGCACCAGCCTCGGCAGAGTTACAGAATCGTTACGCTCACCACGAGGGTGGTGAAAACCTGGAAGGGGTTGCCCACGGAGGTGGTGGAAGCCTCCTCCCTGGAGGTGTTTAAGGCCAGGCTGAATGAGGCTCTGGACATCCTGATCTAGTGTGAGGTGTCCCTGCCCATAGTAGGTGGATTGGAAGCAGATGATTCTTGTGGTCCCTTCCAACCCGGACTGAGTCTAGGATGACCTTCAAAGCCTTTTTTGCAACCAAACTGATTGTGGAACTCTGTGAAAGCAGAGAGCACCTTGTGTCCCAGCTACCCAGCCAAGGCACTTTAAAAACCCCCTCTGAATTACTCTAGCAACACAGGGATCTGCACATAAACCTCACCACTCTGGTTTTATTCTGCAGTTTAACTCAAGACCTTCCTGGTGCAAAGGGCACCTTCCAAAACTTAGATCTTAGATCATCCTTTGAAAAGTCCCTAACAGGAGGCAAGCTCATGACAGTTTATCAACGAGCTCAGGAAGCAAAGATATGAACAAGTGTACCCCTGGGATTTATGGGTGTATTGTTTCCCTTCATTCCCATATTGCTTTCTGGATTTATGATAATTACTCCATTCAGCTACTTCTGTAGTTGGAGGCAATTTTTCCTGCCTGATGAACACCTAACAGAGTCTATTAACTTCGATACTGCTCCAAGGAAGAGTATTGCACCCATCAGGAGGAGGCAATGGTGTATGTTAGATTGCTTCTCTGGAGTGCGTGTACACAGCACCAGTAGCAAATCCCAACTATTTAAACAGAGAAACAGAGAACTGAAAGCATTAAGCAATGATTCCAAGGACTACTGGCACAAGTTATGGCTAGGGCAGCAGCTTAAATCCAAACAAGCTGATTTTGACAGAACACCATGATCATAAAGTGGGCTACCCTAAGCTAGAATAGTTAATCCCAGTGGGAGCTGGAAGATGTTTATCTTTTGACACCCTTTACACACTAAAACCCATTTTCAGCACGCTGGAAAAACAGAGCAGTTAGCAGAAAACCTGATTTTAGTGTCCATGTTCACATCAAATGCTGATGAACTGATGCCACAGCTAAATATTTTATTTACTCTGCTTCACCTTCTCAGCTTGGGTCTCCCTTGGGGATGCTAAGTGCTGATGCCATAGAAGAAATCCTCATGCAAACACTCCAGCGAGGGTGAGTGCAGCACTTTGGGTTCAGAGAGCACTCCACAGCAGCCAGTTAAGCCTTCTAACTGGCTGGTGCAAACAACAGTATGGCTCTGCCCTTGTATGGGTAAGCAGGCCACTGCAAACAGCCTGCCTTTGGCAATTTCCAAGCTGGAAACTACCAGGAGAGTCCAAATTTCTCATCACATATTCAAACGAATACACAATCTCTAGCCTTCTAGAAACCCTTGGCTGCATTATCTGAGAGACAGAGGGACTAGCAGCACACAGCAGAACTGGGCTGCATTAGTCACTCACTATTAATATTTCTCCCTTCCCCACTACCCAGATGTCTGACTGAAAAAAAAAAAAAATTATTCATCTTACTTCCCCCCCCCACCCAGGTCCGCCCACGGTTCCAACTGATTCGACTGCTGCCATCAGAAAAGGCTGCCACAGAGCAGAGGTTTGGTTAATATTCATTAATCTGAATACCCTTTCACTTTCCCACACAGTTATGCACATTTTTGGACACTGCAACTTTCTGTAGCCCCTGGCTGGTTTCGCTTCACTCGTTTCAGATGGCTGTGGAGCCACTGCTGTGGTTTGCTGAAGCTCTCACCCCAAACCATCACAGACATCTTTGTGTTTACAAATGAAAGCTGAGTTTCTGGGCTGCATGGGAAATTCTGCTTGCCAAGCCACCCCACCAAGCCCAGCTCAGCCTGAAACCAAGTGCTTTGGAAGGCACTAATCACCTGAGCAGTGTTCTGTTCCTGCCCAGCAGAGTCAGTCCACACCTGAGGACTTTCCTCTTTGGAGTCCATCTCCTCCCCTCCGTGGTGCTCCATGAGGAGAGAGATCTAATGGAGGAATGTCTGGCTGAATAGATTCATCTGTTCACTGTGGGTCTGCTTCCAGAAGACAAGGTGATCTTGAACATGGCTATAAAAAAACAAAAGAGATGGAGATATTAAGCCAACACACAGAAGGGAGCTATGAGGTATTATCAGCCACTGCCCTACAAGAGCAGGGAGCACACTGCCAGAAAAAAGCAGGTTGGCTTTACAGACAGTGCAGTCTCATTTTCCATGCTCAAGTTCTGCTGTATAATGCTTCTCATGTCCTATTAAAAAGGAAACAAGTCAACCATTGCTACAATTACACTGAGGGATTATATTGGATGCTTTCTGCGCTGAAAGATGAGACCGAGTTCCTCCTGCACTTCTCCCCATGACCACAGGCAGTCCACAAAATATTCCTCCCGTTGTCCTTCTAGGACAAGCCCAGAAACCAACGAAGGCTGCAGAAAAATTGACCTTAAGCTTCCAACAGAGAAATGTTACATTCAGAGACACATCACCAGTGTCTCCCTGCATCTGAACGAGTTTTTGCTCGGGAACCAACTGGCAGCTTTCACCTTGTGCCAAGCTGCAGTCCCTGTTGGTATTCAGGTAGTGTTACAAGAGATAACCTGGGAGAAAAGAAAAAGGAAAAAAAAAAAAAAAAGGCACAATGAAACTTAAACGCTAATTCAGGCGAGCCCTGAGATCCTGACAAATTGCTTCCCACCTCGGTTTTATTCACCTCTTGCAGTTTTATTGGGGCCTCTCAATCTGCCACTGGGAATCTCAGAAGTGTAATTTACAGCCCCAGCGACTGGTTTAGTCAGTGGTTCAGCACCTTCCCAGTCCTCCCTCTCCCATGCCACATTAAATCACCAGCCCAGGAATTAGCACGAGGCTGAGCCCATTCCATTTTTCAGTGAGCCCAATTAAGTGAATTTCATACCCGGAGTCTCATTGGGCTGCTCCAGCTCCAACCCCAGCCCCTGCTCTGCGAAGAAAGCAGAAGGCTCCTTGCTGATGCTTTCACTCATTTGCATTTTAAATGCAAATTATTTTAGTTGTAATTTATTCCCATAAAAGCCAGCAGTTGGCTTGTCACTGACAAAACTAAAAAAAAGGAGAAGGAGGGAATGAAAAGCAGCAGGCACCTTCTGCTAATCTTGCCAGCAAGGACACAGCTCTGCAGACCCCAGCTCTGACTGGACCTCTGGTCCTGGCCAGGATCTGTAACTCGATAGTGAAGTCTCAGGTGAAGATCACTCAACTGCATGGTGGGGAACCAAAAAAAGAAAAGTCATAAAAATCCTATGACTTGCACAGACGCAAAGAAAAACTGTGGGAGAGCTATTTCTGGGCATTGCCAGACAGTGATGGCACCAACGGTGACTGGAGCCTAGCATTTGCTGCCTCACACGTGTGACACATGGTCCCTCACCAAGCAGAGACTGAGTGGGGAGCAGCTCTCCCTTCCTATCAGAGCCACAGATGCCTCAGTTCCGGGGCAAAGCAGGAATCCTGGCTCCACTGACCACTAAATGCTGTTGATTTATACATTACAGCACACCCAAGCTCTGATCCATCTCCACCTAGTGCCCTTCACCCAGGTCTCTCAATGTTCATAGACTCACAGCATGGTTTGAACCTCTGAAGTTCATCTAGTCCAGCCCCCCTGGACATCTCCAACTAAAGCAGGTTGCCCAGAACTCCAAAACAACCTGACCTGGAATGCTTTCAGGGATGGGGCTTCTACAACCTCTCTGGGCAACCTGGGCCAGGGTCTAACCATCCTCAGCATCAAAAATTTCTTCTTTCTCTCTGGTCTAAATATCTCCCTAATTTCAAACTATCAGCCCTTGTCCTGTCCTGCTAAAAAGCCTGTCCCCATCTTTCTTACAGACCTCTTTAACTACTGGAAGGTCACGGTGAGGTCTCCCCAGAACTCCTTGCCACATTGTTAAGGATTAATTCACATCTCCCCATGCCTCCTCCTACCACTTCCCCCAAATTTGATCAGGCAGCTTACAAGGAAGTGGTCTAGGACTGCTTGTGTGTGAAGCACGACAGCTTTTATGTCACTAACATAACCTGAACATCAAATTCTGTGCGAAATCAAACCCTCGTCCTGGCAATTTTCTCTGGCTGATTTAACACCAACAGCTTTTCCCCACTGCTGTCATTATTAACCAGCAGCCAATTCAAGTAATGGCACTGACAATATCCAGGAGTTTAATCCATTACCAGACAGCAAATGGCTCAGAACAATACAAATAAATGCTGGAGGTTTGGAGTTAGGGGAGGGGCTGGGGTGGTTCCTTTAAATACAATTATCCTGCTAGTAATAATTCAATCACTGCTTAATTTAATTGCATTAAGGGAAAGGCACAGTTCTGGCTAATTCCACATGGTGCAACAAGTGGCAGCATTTTTCTTTTTTTGGCTGACCTTGCCCACAAACAGATACTGAAGGTCTGAAGGAAGATGCTGACTCACTCCTGCAGGCTGATTTTGGCACACATAGCTTACACCTTGAGTGGAAAGGAGACCGAGGGGTTCAGAGAGGTCTCTAATAGACCAAGCTGGGCATTAAGATTCACATCTGCAAGAGGACTGTACCAAGGAAGTTGGAAAGGGAAGCAGAAAGCAGTCATATCCAGAACGTTTTGTGGCTCTAATAGGTTAGCAGAGAGCTGAAAACTCACGGAAAAATGTGAAGTTGAGCCAAACTGAGCGATGCAGTTTCTAAAATTGGTAGAGTTTTCTCAAAGAAATGAAAACAAAAAAACAAAAACCCAAACCCAAAACATATTGCTCATCCCAGCCAATTGTGTGGCAATAACAGACAGCATCAGGAGCTGCAGGATTTGCTGATGCACTTCAAAAATACATCCTGGGATCTGCCCCTCTGGTACGGATCCCTGGGAAGTCTCATTGCTTCTGTTACCACCAAAACTTAGAGAGAAGCAGGTTTCCCTGGAAACTTGGACATGCTGAGTGAGAAGTCAGTCAGCAGACATCCCAGAGAGGTCCCAAAGGCCAGGCAGTCTCGTTAGGACCAAATAAAGAGGGCACAAGGCAGCAGCAAGCATTGCAACTTAGCTGGCAGCAAAGCTAACAGTGAAACAAGTCCTGCAGTTAAGGTCAGCAGCTGAGAAGCAAGACCTGGTCCAAAGCCACTGCCAGCAAAACCACCAGGAAGAGCAATCTCCTGAGCAAGTTTTCTAACACTGGTGGCAGAAAAAGAAAAAACCCCACAAAATAATTTTGCTCACTATCCCTCCATGGGATGCTCTCCTTCATTAATCTTCCATGATCTTATTCTCTTCTTCAAATCCCCCTGTCAACATCCATAAGAGCTGTGACAGTGACAGTCACAGTGCCTAGAGATGGTAAAGATTTCCCTGTGGCCTTCTCTCTGCAGAGATGTCTCACTGCACCAGCCAGAGGCAGCAGCAGATGCCCAGCTCAGCACAGAGCCACAATATTTTAATCAGCTCAGCTGCAGAAGAATCATGATGAGGCCTCCAGGCTAAGCCTGTGAGCAGTACCAGTTTGAGAGGCAGAAGTAAAGAAAATACTGGCAAGTTCTGCAGGGGGACACACACACACATTATGGGACCTGTCACCCTCTATATCAAATGCATCTCTGTCCCCACCCTGCTGCTCACGTACAAGCTGCTGTCATGCACAGGAGCAAGAGGCAATGCCAAGGTGTGAGATGCTAAACCAGCTAGAGAGCCTGTGCAGACAGCATTTTCTTCCCCAGCACAGCAGGCATGCCTCACCCAGCCCATGCTGAAATGCAAGCAGGTATAAAGAGAGCCCAGTCCCACTCCAGCATACCAGTGGCAGGATGCAGTGTGTCATGTACAGCCTGCCTCATCATAAAATGTGAACCAAGAACCCACACAACCCCAACTGGTTTCAGGGACAAGCAGATCCAAACCCAACACTGCTTTTACCCTGCACGTAGCCAAGTTCCACTCTCTGCCTCTTCAGGTAAGAGCAAGTAAATCCACCACCTCTTTGAGACACAACAGGTTCATTTCAGGACACTATTCCCATTTACCTTCTGAGCCCCTCTGGTCATGCTCTTTAGTTCTTGCCTTTTCCATCCAATTAAAAAAAAACAAAAATCATCTCATTAACACTGAAGCTTCTCCCCTGCAGCTCCTGAAGCTTGGAAAGCACCTTTGTGGCACTTTCTGAACAGTTCTTCATCTCTTTTTTTGAAGTCTCACTTCAAAAAATCCTCCTGCCCACCATGATATTCCTGTTAGAGCCCTCTCTCCTGCAGCATGTTGCTTTCTCCAAAGCTTTGCTATCAAACCAGCAGCTTCCCCCAGTCACTGCATTCAAGAGGAAGAGGAGAACACACTGCTCAGGGGTCAGCAGCTACACTCCCATCAGCAGAAGACACTCCACCTTCAGCCATCACAGCACCCACGCTGTGCCACCTCCTGGGTGCACACCTCTGCAGTGGGAGGCAGAAAGGTGCTTTAAGAGCAAGCTCCCAGCACCTGTAAGGTTTGCACACATGATGACCATGAACTGGCACAGTGCTTCAGAGGACACCTCTGCCCAAGATTCATTTTCGTCCTTTCTCTGGGGGACAAAAGGCTTCTTCAACCTGGGATGAGAGGAACAGGGGACTATTACAGCTGGACAAGAGGAAAGTCCACTTCCTTGCTGAGCGAGCCATAAAACCACTGCAGTATCTCAGATGTGAATCCACTTTACCATAATGGTGCATAAACCAGCTAATATGATTCACTCTCCCGTGTGAAAGAGGCT
This sequence comes from Psilopogon haemacephalus, assembly GCA_013396835.1. NCBI lineage: Eukaryota > Metazoa > Chordata > Aves > Piciformes > Megalaimidae > Psilopogon > Psilopogon haemacephalus. The sequence goes on along the minus strand of VWZI01012854.1, from coordinate 662,983 downwards.
TGCACATAGATTGGGGTTCCCTGCAGCAGCAATAGCAGGGGTTATTAGCTCAATCCTTCCAGCCCTGAGCTCGCTGACCACTCTCCCTCACTGCCAGCCAGCTGCAAGGACAGCAAGATTGCTAGCAAAGGGGGTTTTACGACCACGGGTCTTCCTCCAGCTTTTAATATGGAAATGATTTATGCTGCTCCAAAGGAACATCACATGTGTCTGCAAAAAAGCCATATCCCACACTTAAGTTAATTACCCCAGCTTGCCTAGAAGGCAGAGCTGGTGCATTTCCTGAGATCCCTTGGCAAGAACAAGCTTTCATTGCAGCAAGAAGGCTTCTAACCTCATTGAGGACTGAGTCACGACTGCTGTCTCCTCCTCTGCGCTCCCATCCATCAGCAGCACATATTGTTTCAAGGAACCCTGGCTGGGGTGCATTTTGGCTGAATGTTAATAATCAGGTCATATATAACCCCAGTATTCACGCTTTACTGGTGAGCTGGAAGTGGAAATCATACCCAGGGCTGGGGCAGCAAGGATTATTTATTTCCACAGAAGGGAAAAAAAAAAAAAAAAAGCTCCCATTTATTTCGCTGGGTAATAAATAGAAGAGCTCAGCCAAACACAAACTCACTCTTTACTCAAATTGTGCATAATGAATCGATTCATCCACATCCTTATGGCACATCCATCATCAATGCAAGGACGAGCTGGAGGAGCACTCTTAGGTCTTCAAGGCCAATCCTCTGCTACTGTGTCCAACGTGTCACAGTCCTTGCCCTACAGGCACTGGAGGTGAGAGCAGCAATCTGTGGCAGCTGCTCTCACAAAGTATCAAGAGAAGTTGGCTGTAAGTCCATTTCTACCACAGAAGGCAGGAGATGATCAAACTTGTCTCCTTCAGCACATCCTCTTCTCTGCAGCATTCCAGGCAGCACAAGTTAGGCAATCTGAACATTAAAACAGCTGGGGGCTTAAGTGTACAGCACCCATTAAGGGCTGCAACACCACTTCCAGTTCTGAGGGCTTTTACTAGCAACCAAATAAAAGTGACAAATAGACCCAATCTTGTGTTTAAGTCAAAACAAAATACACCATACTGCACCAGCCCCCGTAATTAGCTGCGTTTAGGAGTCAATTAAAATTCCGTTTACACAGCTGACAGCAGCTGCAGGTGGTCACAAACGCACTGGGAGGAGTTGCTGACTGCAGAGCAAGTTGAGGGAGCTCAGCTTGGGCAGGTTAGGAGGCAGGGGAGCAAGAGATGCACACCACCCCCCACCCCTCTCTCCAAAGCCAAAACGTCAGCTATGCCATCAGACAAAATTAATAACAACTATATCAACATCTCATCTCACAACCAAGGTAACACAGCTTAAACCCCTAACATACAAAGTGCCAAAAAAAAAACAGCACAATTTTGAGGGAGAAGGATTAACTACAGGATTACATCCTCCTTTTCTGTGTTTTGGGGTTTTTTGGGGTCTGGGTTTTTGGGTTGTTGGTTTTTTTTTTTTTTTAATGTGTTTTGTTTATTTGGTATTTGTTGCTGCAGGTTTGGTTTTTTTTTTTCCCCTAAAAATAAAGACATTAGAAGTCTTGACACTGCCAACTATTTCTACAAAAGATGCAAGGAACCCTCTCATACAAATCAGCTGATGGCTCCTAAGGATTTCATCCTCTAGCACCACTGACAGAAGGACATAACCGCAGGCAATCATTAAAAAACATACCAGAAACAAGCTAAAGTTCAACGTAATCTCCATCCCCACTGAAACGCTGCCAGAAAAGCACTGACAGGCATTTTCTGGACACCCAGCTTTGTGCTTGTCCCTTCTCTGAAGCCCTCTGAGAGCCAGGTTGGTTCACAGATAAAAAGTGCATCAACTGACCTTGGATTTTCACGCTCAGGTAGCTGCAGAACCCTCCTGAGCACCTGCCATGAGCACCCCCATGACAGGGGGGCTACAAAAAAAGCTGGGGAAGGACTTCTTAGGCTATTAGGTAGTGACAGGACTAGGGGGAATGGAGCAAAGCTGGAGGTGGGAAAGAAGTTCTTCAGCATGAGAGTGGTGAGAGGCTGGAATGGGTTGCCCAGGGAGGTGTTTGGGGCCACATCCCTGGAGGTGTTTTTGGCCAGGCTGGCAGAGGCTGTGGGCAGCCTGCTCTAGGGTAGGGTGTCCCTGGGCATGGCAGAGGGGTTGGAACTGGCTGAGCCTTGTGGTCCCTTCCAACCCTGACTGATTCTATGGATGATCTTAAAAGCCTTTTCCAACCAAAATAACTGATTCTGATTCTGTGACTGGTAAGAGGTAACCATACATAGCTTGAAGCCCCTTGTAGAGGGAATTTAACCCTGCTAAACGGTGAGCTGGCTGCTTTTGGGTGAGCAGGGCACCTGGACCTCATTTTTCCAGTGCAATGTAACATAAATAATCTCCCATCAAGTGTTTTTAATGCAACTGTGGCACACGATGGACGCAGCAACCCAACACCAAAACCCAGGCAGCAAGGACAGGTCTACCTTCCAGTCTCTGAAGTTCTGTGTGGTTTTATCTGGCAGGGGCAACCATCACCACTTGCATGAGGAGCAACATTAGCAGAGCTATGGCAACCACCACAGCTCCTGCTTGCATGAGCTGCCTCTGCTCACACGTGGACTTGGACCTTTCCTTCAGGTGATGGAAGGAACCACCTGAGCCTGAACCCACCAGCATCGTCCTGCTGTGCTCTTGGACAAGCCCATCCACACAAGGCCCACTCTGGCGCCTCAAAAAGCGGCGGGGAGAGGGCCGCCACACCTGCACACCTGCGCCAAGGCCTTTCCTCGCTGGGGCCAACACGGATGCCAAAGGGTGCCCCAGCTCCTACCCAGCCGGACTGCAGGTCCCCCCAGCCTGCTCCCCTATATATACCTTCCGCGCCCCACCACCGCCACCCCGGCAGCCAATCCAGGGGTGGGGTGCGACGCCCCCTCCCCTAAGCAGGCCAATGGGAGGCAGGGGCGCGAGGCACGCGGCCAATCGGGAGGCGCAGGTGTCCGGTCCCCCCCTCCCTCGCCCGCTTCCCACCACCGCTCCCCAGAGCGAGAACTGCCCCCCCGCAGCCCGCGGGAGCGTCAGGCGCCATCGGCCCCCTCCGCCAGCGCGCCCGGGGGTCAGTCAGCCCCAACCACTCCGGACCCTGGGGGGAACGCGACACACGCAGGGAGAGGCGGGCAGAGGCCAGGGGAAGGGACGGCCCGGCAGGCGAGGGCAGGAGAGCTGCTCTAACCATGGGGCGAAGGGAGCGAACTGCCTGAAGCAATGGCGGGGAGGGGAAGCTATGAGGCGCCCATAGTGCTGGGGGACACACCGCAAGATGGCTTCGGCACCCCCC
>VWZI01012854.1:625628-658996 GCA_013396835.1 Psilopogon haemacephalus | reverse complement strand
GGCCTTGCCACCAATCAGAGCGCTCCTCTTATAGCAGCGCTCCGCCCCCCGCTGGGGGAGGAGGGATGTGTAAGGGGGAGAACCGAGCAGCGCCCCCTGCTGGGGGGGCTGGCCGGGGCTGGCCGGCGGGGAGGAGCGGTAGGGCGGGCTGCGAGCGAGGGGCAGAGACTGCCTGGGGCTGGGGGGGCGCCTGGGGCCTCCCCTCTGACACTGCAGGGAGGGGCCGGGGCCATCTGCACCTCCCCGCCGGATAGTGAGCCTGTCTCGAAACGGAAAAATCAGAGATCCATAGAACGGTTTGGGCTGGAAGAGACCTTCAAAATCATCCAGCTCCAACCCCCCTGCCATGTGCAGGGACACCTCGCACTGGAACACTCATCCCCGCTGGCCTTGGACACCTCCAGGGAGGGAGCATTCACAGCCTGTTCCAGTGTCTCTCCACCCTCCCTGTCAAGAATTTCTTCCTGATCTCCGGTCTCAATCTGCCCTCTTCCAGCTCACAGACAACTCTGCCTCGTCCCAGCACTACAAGCCCTTGCTCGCCCAGCTCCTGCTGCAGCAGTGCCAGCACTGAACGCTGTGTCCATCCTTGAAGACCCTTGGCAACGATTTCATACCCCCAGGAAATTTGGGGGGGGTACCACCTGAACTTGAGGTTCTCACCCTGGGACACTTCACAGTAATCTCTGTTGGGTCTCTGTCTCAAAACTGACAATGCCTCTTGTGGAGGCTACCAGCCCCTCACTGTATCACAACCTGAAGCTGTGTCCAAAACAGCAGGTTCCACTGCTGTACATACTTACTATAAATATATATACACACACACCTGTACTTCATGAAATGTTAAAATAGAGCAGGGGGCAGCCCACAAGGAAATGCCCCCCAACCCCAAAATGCTCCTTCTATTAAAGACACCTAGGCTGGTGCTGGCATTTCTCATTTTTCATGGTATGTCTCCTAAATGTCAGCTCAGAGAAGGAGAATAATTAACTGCTGTTGAGATATTTCACTAATTGGTCATTCCAGTGGGGTTATTGCTGTGCTTTTGTTGCTGCTTGCCTTAAAGAAGTGTTTGTATTATGGTGGCATGGACAAAAAAAACCACTTTCTTCTTCTTCTTTGCCATTAGCATACACTCTGCAAGCTGTTTGATCTACCAGTTCAGAAGATAGCTGTTAAAAAAGACAAGCTGTGTCTTTGGTACCTTCTGAGCTTATTCCAAATGGCTTCCTGGACTCTGTGTGTGTGCTCCTACACATCCTACACACTGTGCCACTGAAAGGTGGGCAGCTACAGATCCTGCAGTGGGTCACTGGGGCTGACTGACCCAAAACTCAGCACGATTTTGGTTGAAGATGAATCAGTGGTTGCACAAAAACTGGTTCTGCTCATTCTGTGCCCGAGGAGAGCAGCAAAAGGGTCAGACCAGGTTCTTGTAGAATGGCTCATGTCAGGACCTTGCTTTAAGGTTGATTCTTAGTGCAGTTTCCATTTAAGAGTAGCTGGGTAGCATCTTACTGATGGCTCAGAGTCAGAGCCCTGGAATGGCTCAAGCTGGAAGGGACCTCAGAGGTTATCTACCTCAACCTCTCTGTTTGCAGAGACACCTCTCAACTGGACTTGGCAGCTCAAGGCCTCATCCAGCCTGGCTTTGAACATCCCCAGGGAGGAGGCATCCACAGCTTCCCAGGGCAGCCTGTTCCAGAGTCTCAGCACCCTCATACTGAAGAACTTCTTCCTAAGATCCAGTCTGACCCTGCTCTGCCTCAGCTTCAAACCATTCCCCCTTGGCCTGTTTCTAGACACCCTCACAAAAAGTCCTTCTGCAGCCTTCCTGTAGGATCCCTTCAGGTACTGGAAGGCAGCATTAATGTCCCACCAGAGTCTTCTCCTCTCCAGGCTGCACACCCCCAGCTCCCTCAGCCTATCCTCATAGCAGAGGTCCTCCAGCCCTTGGATCATCTTCATGGCCCTCATTTGGACTCACTCCAAGAGCTCTGCGTCCTTCTTACAATGGAAGCAATTAACCTGCTTCTCCACAAGGGTCTTTTTAAAGCCTTATCTGGGCTTTTAAATCGAGAGATGCAGGTGAAATCACCCTGAAATCATATTGCATGGTGAAATCACCTCCTGCTGTGCTGACCCATCCCCTCCACCAGCAATCAAGATTTTAAAAAAAAAAAACCCAAAGAGATGCAAATTTCCTAACTTGTGCTCAGGAACCTGACCTTAAAATGTTAACTAAGGAAGGATTTTAAATAAGAAAGGATTTTAAAACTAAAGTGAGCAAAATTAGTTAGTTGGATTTAAAAAAAAATTTTCCCCTCTCTCTCCTCCACAATATTTTTTACTGCCCTAGACTGTTCTCTTAACTAGAATTATGAGAGTTATGGAGTCAATGTATTCCCCTCTCCTATAAAACCAGCTTCAATTTCATTATACCACGCTGAAACATTAGGATAACAAATGGCAGAAGGAAATAAGACAACAGAAGAAGCATAAAAGCAACCCCAACTGCTTTATTTCTCTGAAGCCTGCACAGCTCTCTGTATTACTGCTACACAAACCCAGAGTGATTTCAGTGCTGACTTTTAATTTGGGTTTGCTGAGCTTCCCCTAGCATTTTTTGGGGAGGTGCTGGCCTTGAGAGGCATACCACTGTGCCATCTTTTTTACCCAGCCACACAGCTCNTCTTTTAGTTATGGAAAACCTATTTTCAGTGCAGGCATGCAGTGGCTGCACCAAGCTGCCAGATGCAGGGTAGGGGGGACAAACAAAAAAAAAAAGCCCTGCTGATCTGATTTCATCCTCTGCAGTAGCTGGAATCTGATCTCATGCCTATTGTGCTCCCCACATTTAATGTGTTGTTTTTGGTGCTCCAGCACAGGCTTTGTTTTTCCAACAGCCTCATGCTGTCAGAGGGAGGGAGAGGTTGCCCAGGGAGGTAGTTGAGGCTCCATCCCTAGAGATACTCAAGGTCAGGCTGGACAAGGCTCTGAACAACCTGCTGCAGTAGAAGATGCCCCTGCTACCTGCAAGGGGGGGTTGGACTGGATGACCTTTGGAGGTCCCTTCCAAACCACCCTAAGCTAGGCAGCCTTCCTCTTTCCCTCCTAGATAGAAATTAGGAAATCTGACCATGGATGTAGGAGGTTCCAGGGAGGTTTCCAAAGCACCTGAGCCCTTCTCAGTCTTGTACACCAGACTATAACCTGAGCAGACTTTTCTCTTAGGATAAACAGAGATTTTTAGCTCTTGTTTGTGAGATTAAAAACATCACTGAAGTTGGTGCTTTTTTTTTTTCCCAAGGCCCCTTTCTACTTATTTGTTCTTGTGCCAACATTTTTGTACAGTTTCAATAAGAGACTTTCTTCTTTCCCCAGCATTTACTCTCTTGCTGTATTTATAGGCAGCAGTCATATCCCCTTCTTGAAGTTTATTAGGCTGCCCAAGCTATATTTCTTTCATCTTTGCCCAGCAAAGACATTCCTCATTCCCCCTTCTGCCCTACCAGCCTCTCTGCTGTAGTAGGGTAGCAGGGCTTGAAAGAAGTTTCTATCTTATATGATGCATTTTCCAAACCAGCTTTAAAAACCCTTATTGATTTTTTTTTTTTAAGGGCAAATAAACCCACCAACCTCGCAGTGCTTTCTCTAGGCAGCTTCGAGCTCTTATCCAAAACTCAGCATCTCCAAGCTCGTTAAGGTACTCACCAAACTCATTCTTCAGCACCTGACCACAGGGAGGAAGGTTTATCTGGAGGCAGCAGTCAGGATCATGTAGAATCCAGGTCATCAGACAGGTTCAAGAGGATGAGGCAGATCTGAGGTCTAGACAGGAATTAAATCTGCAGGTCATGATAGAGCCAAGGAAGAACAATTTCCTTAGGATTCCTCTTCCCAAGGGTGGTGAGACACTGGAACAAGTTGACCAGAGAAGTTGTGGAGGCTCCAGGAAGCCTGTCTGATAGGATATGGTCCTGCACATAGCAGGAGAATTAGAACTGAAGGACCTTTTAAGGGCCAACCCAAACCATCCTGTAAGGTGATTCTATGAGCAGACACAATCAACCAACCATTCACTAAGCCTGCAACAATAAAACTCAAAACACAACAGAGAAATTAAATGGGAAGCCCACAACAAGATGCAAGCACCCCTGAGCTGACTCCCAGCACTTCTCTAGGACTCTTCAAACAAAGAATAAGGTCCTGCGCTCAGCTTAAATAGAGCTCCTGGGCCTCTGGGTAGAGGCTCCAGGTGAAGGTGTTCAGCATCACTAGGATTTATTAGTGGCCTCTGGGTTCTAACAAGTTCTTGCTTGGGTGCTGGGGGTGAACCTTGTCCTTTATGCAATTCCAGATTAAGGTTTGGGTGGTAGATGGGGACTTGGCTTTGCTTTACAGTCTGTACTAGTGCTGAGGCTCAATGAAGAGGTCTTTCTTAACAGTAGAAATTGTAGGGTTAGCTGTGATATTTCTGCTCTTACCCTGTTTGTTAAAAATTTGCAGGTCTGCTTCAAAAAAGACCAATTTGTCATTTAGGAGGTGAGTTCCTGCTTTGCTTGGTTTGTTTTTTTTTTTTTTTCCCTCTGTGAAGTATGAGTCTTTATTTATTATATTTCCAAGCTTTTTAATCTTCTCTCCTAGCAATTAGGAACTTAGACCTTAGGAAAGAGGAGCACTGCTGATTTTTGTTGTCCTACAAGGTACTAGGATTTTGGGATTGAGTAGAAGTGAGCCACTCTTTGTGTCATCAGTGGTGTGGCACCAGCTTTAAGAGCTCTAATATGGAAGCCTTTTGGTGTCCTGCTTGGTCACCAGCCCCTGCAGTGAGAGCTGTGTGGGCAGCATGGGGCTGTATTGATTTGGGTGTCGTTTTCCATTGCACTCAGGATGTGTTTTCTTTTGCAGAGCAGCTCTTTGCAGTGGGATGTGTCCTTCAAGAGGATAGTGGTCTCAGGAGTAAAACAAATGTTTGCTTTAGGGGAGTGATTGGGTTTAAAGGAGGAGATGCTTTGGGGCTGAGCTGAGTTTTTAAGGGTTGTCTATTCCACCCACGCCTGACTGGCAGTAGCTGACTGCCTTGGGAGGGCAGTGGGTATCTAGCTGGAGCAAGCATCTAGCAAGTGTCAGGATTTGTCAGGGAGTTCAATGCTGCCTTATCTCTCAAGCTGACAAAAGGAAAATGCTATCATCTGAGACAACCATTAAGATTGAAGCTGCAGCCTCTGCCCTGCTGCAGATGGCTACAAATGACAAACTCCTGCTGCCAGCCAGCCGGGAAAAAAAAAAACCAAACCCATGAGAATTTGCTTCACAGAGAGGGGGGGGAAAAAAGCAGAGCTGCCCAGAGCAGGGAATTCTGGCAGAGCCTCTGCTGTGCTTCAGGCAGATGACACCAGAGGAAGGATGCAGCCCCTGTAGGCTGTGAAGAAATGAGACATCAATCTGCTTCCCCCAGATCTCTCAGTGCCTAGAAGCATAACCCAATTGTTCCTGAGCCAGTCTCATTGGGGTTCTTTTTACCCCTTTTAAATTTTTTTTTCTTTCCTTCCAGGCAATAATCCTCCCTGTCAAAGCTGCTGTGATGTTACTGAGATGCACCCAAATGCTTCGTGCCCCAGGTGTGCCCAGGCACCTGGCCAGCTCACCCCAAACCAGAGAGGATTTACACAGTAAGGTGAGAGCCTTCTTTCAAGCACAGTGATGACAGTGCTGAGCATTTCTCTGTTATTACAGAATTGTTCAACTGTTGCTTTGAACTCCTGTGACCTCAGCTTGCACACAGTGGAAAAATTCAGGGTTTGCTTGCCTGAGCGTGAGGCTGAGCTGCACAGCAAAACATTTGCTGCACTTCCAGCTGGGAGAGCTTCTGTGTCCTGTTGGGTTTGCTCCTCTTTAATTTTGCAGAGAGCCTCCTGCAGATTTCTTCCCAGAGTTTTGCTGTCAGAGTAAAATTCACACTTCCCAGTGCTCTAAAATCTGTTTTCAGAGAGTCATAGAATGGTTTGGGTTGGAAGGGACCTTAAAGCTCATCTAGTTCCAACCCCCCTGCCCTGGGCAGGGACAATTTTCACTCGACCAGATTGCTCAAGGCCTCTGTCTTTAAACATAATCCACTTGAGTGGAAGCCCAGCCAGGATCTGCACTACAAATTTTATCTAAGCATCCCAGAATGTGACCTCTGATTTTCAAAATGTTATGGAACTTGCTGTGTTTGTGAATATCCTTGAATAACAGAGGCCTGAAATGCTAGCAAGGGCATTTCTGAAAGCAGATGTGGGGTCATTTTGATCAAGAGGTTTGAAATCCACTCAGTACCCAGTTTCCACACTGAAATGCTGTGGTAACCATGGTGAGATGGTCTTGAAAGTTACTGTTTTAGTTGCTGAGGTATTTAAGGAGGCAAAGGACAGGGATACAGCTGACAAGGTCCAGTTTATGCTTCCTGGAGCAGTCTGATAAAGCTAAACTCACAGAATGGCTTAGGCTGGAAGGACCTGAGAGATCATCTGCTCCATCCTCCCTGCCATAGCCAGGGATGCTTCTCAAGTAGACTTGATTGCCTAAGGCCTCATCCAACCTGGCCTTGAACACCTCTTGGGAGGGAGCAGCCCCAGTCTCTCTGGGCAGACCAATGGTCTAAATATGCAACACAAAGCTCCTAAGTCTGGACACAGGGAAATGGATTTGAGAGGTGTGGATTCAGCACAATCCTAAATTCATAGAATTGTTTGAGTTGAAAGGACCTTAAAGGTCATCTAATTCCAACTCCCTGCCATGGGCAGAGACACCTCCCATTAGCCCAAGTGGCTCAAGATTTCATCCAACCTGGCCTTGAACATCTCCAGGGATGGGACATCCACAACTTCCCTGGGCAGCCTGTTCCAATGTCTCACCACCTTTGTACTGAAAAACTTCTTCCTAAGATTCAGTCCAAACCTTCTCTCCCTCAGCTTAAAGCCATTCCCCCTTGTCCTATTGCCCTGGTTGAGTTCTGCTTTCAAGCTGAATGAGCCCCTTCACATCCTTGTGGTGCTCCTCAAGTGCAAAAGGTCATGATGAGATGTCTCCTGTGTTAATGAAATCCAGAAGCCTGGCTCCCTTCCTGTGCCTCGTCCTCACTAATTCCCTGCAGGACTTCTAGGAAACCTGCAGCTGCTGCTGCCTTGTTTCCAGTTTTCCCTTCCCAACTTTGGCCCTCACCTACTTCTGTTTTGAGCCCTTCAGTTTCTTTTAGCGTGGTTGTGGAAACTGTAGGGAGAAAACCACAAAATGCAATTTTATTTAACACAGAGCAACTGCAGCACAGCAAAAAAAAAAAAAACACTTTCAAGGTGTAATTAAGACTAGAAGGCATTCAGTGTAGTTCTGTAACACCTGCTGGGGGCTCGACTCCTTTTCAGTCTTTCACCAGGTTTTCTTTAGCAGCTGATATCTTGCTTGATAAGATAAATATGAAGGGGGGAGGAAGACAGAAAAAAAATGGATGAAAGAGCTCTCTGCAGCACAGGACTCAGGCTTCTTCCACTCAATAGTGAATCACACAATTGTTGAAAAGCTCTTGGCAAGCCTTTGAGCCCAAGAATTCACATGTGCAGTGTTTTTCCTTCCCTTCAACTTTAAAGAGCCATTTTCACAATGCAGGAACCTTCGACAAAGAGGGAGCTTACGTAGCCATAAACTCATTTGATTCTTGCTTTTAATTGCTCTACTTTCTTTTTTTGTTGTTGTTGTTGTTGTCATTGCTGCTGCTGCTGCTTGTTGTTGGTAAATGATTTCCTGCCCTGTGCCAGATGCTGTTTTCACACACAATGAAGGAACAGTCCTTTGTGAGTGATATCAGTGTTAGACCACAGCCCTTATTGTGACTTCTCAAATTTAACCCAGTCAAATGCATTCTTTGTTGGGTGTGTGGGGACTTCTAGATCTAGGGGGTTGATTGAAGTCAGTCTGTAACAAGGAGGGGGAAAAAAAAACTTAGAGAAAACAGAGCCCAGAGAACTTGGGCAGTGTGTGATGGGAAGGAAAATGTGCAGGCAAAAGGAGGGCAGAAGGGAGAAACTGGACTGTTTTGATATATTCTCTTTTATTGTATGGACAGGGGAAAAGCCTGAATTAAGCCTTCTGTAGTTGCTTGGGGTTTTAAATTGTTGAGGTTTTATTGCTGACCCTGCCAAGGGATCTGCCCATGTGCCCACACCGGGCTGCTGTGGGCATCAGCAGGTAGCTTTGGCCAGGGGGAGGACCTCACTTGGAGTCTGCTCCAGTTTCATAGATTTACAGAACAGTTTGGGTTGGAAGTGACCTCCAAGATCATCCAGTTCCAATCCCCCTGCCATAGGCAGGGACACCTCCCACCAGCCCAGGGTGCTCAAGGCCTCATCCAACTTGCCCTTCAATACCCCCAGGGAGGAGGCATCCACAACCTCCCTGGGCAACCTGTTCCAGTGTCTCACCACCCAGCACACAGCTGCTTTCTGGGTTGCATGAGCCCTTTGCACAGCTTTTCAGCCACTCCAGGCAATAAAGGAGCTGGCAAACAGGTCTGTCAAGCTGTATTTTCAAGCAGTGTGGAGGAGGTCTTATTAGACTGTTTGGGCAGAAAAGAAGAGAGGTGTTTATAACACCTGGTAGAATATTGAGAGATTTAAAAGTGCATATATATGAGACTGGGGGGAAAAAAAAAAAAGGAAACGTGCTCAGATTTTGCCCTGAGAGTGATCCTCTGGGACTGCAGCAGGTAATATGCTGAAGAGGAATTTAGCCAGAAGCAATTTTGAAGGAAACTATCAAAATGCAGATAAATGAAGCTGGCTGGCCAGCAGAATCTGTATGCGTGTGGCAACCCTTTCATTACTCACCCTGCCGTGCTTTTCTGATGTATATATTTGGGGATCATCATTTCCCATTTTAAATTCAGCTCTGAAATCCCCAAAAGGGAATTAACTCCCAGCCATTTGCATTTTAAAGGGAGAACTCAAACCCTCGGTAGAGTGCTCTACTTAAGGCTCCTTTTTATGTAACTCGGCCAATGAGCTACATCTTGGTGGGGACCTTAGGGAGTCAACCAAGTGATTGAGACCAGGCAGAAGCTTGGAGGAAGTCCCTTATTTGCTTCCTGAAGTGAGTCTGCTGGTGTTGGCTGTGAAACTCTCCTGCCAACTGGTGTTTTATTACTGTGGGGCAAAATGGTTTTATTGTTGGGAGAGGGGAGGGAAAAAAAGGACCTTCAAGCTCTGGCAAAGCAGGAGGAGCAGAGCAGAGGCTACTCTCTTCCTGCATGTGCAAGGGGGAAATGGTAGTGGGGAAAGATGAGAGAGTTGTAAAATGAGGAGAGCAACTTTGAATTCAGCACTTTGCAAGAGTTTGGAAAGTTATAGGGAAAGGGGCATGGGTTTTGTTCAAACAGAGATCTCTTGGGAGCTGACTCATCTTCTGAGAAGTCATTCAGGAGGGGAGTGGAGGGGGCTGCTCTCCCCCTCAGGCCATGGGTTTGTGCCTGGCTCTTGTGGGCGGTCAGCTCCTTCCCTTGGAGACTCTGGGACTCATCTTCAACTCAGATGCCCCAGATCCTTTCAGCTGGGTCTTGCTGCATGCCTTTATTCAACTGATAGAGACTTCAAATGCAGGCATTTCTTTATTCCTTATTGCCAAGAGAACCTCTGTTCCATCTTCTGGCTGCTTTAGGAGGCTTGAAAGCTGCAAAAACGCTGCTGCTGCTGCTCATTTTCTTGTGGCCTTTCCAAAAGGATGTTTCAAAGGTTATGAAAGAGTCAGTGCAGAACATGAAGCCATTTTAAATGACTCTCTAATAAATAGTGCTGGAGTGGACTGTCTGTAGTGGGGGAAGAAACCAAAACATCTTGTGGAGGCAGGTCTGTAAATAGGGATTTCAGTGCCTGGAATTCCAGAATCCTGCTGATTTTCTCTCCCTGTCCTGACTCTCAGAGTTAGGCTGCAGCATTAATCACAAGATTGTTCAGCTCCTTCCCAAAGCATGGTCTGGTTGGGTTTCAGGGCCTGGGATTCCAGAATACTGCTGATATTCTCCCTCCCCATCCTAACTCTCAGTTGAAGAGTGGCATTAATCAGGCATTAATCAGCACAAGATCCTTCAGCAACTTCCCAAAGTGACAGGCACCGGAGGGCAAAGCTGCAGGTCCCCGGTGAACAACTCCCTTGTCTCCAGGGTGTGGATTTCAAGACGTTAAAATAAACAATCCTGCGTTGACACAAGGAGGGTTGGGAGCCCTGCAGAGGCTCCTCAGGATGCCTGTAACAGGAAATGCACCTTCATGTTTGGCTAAGTGATGTGAGCTGCAGCCCTCTGTGCTGGCAGCAAATTCGAGTGAGTGAGGAATCACAGAATGGTTTGGGTTGGAAAGGACCTCCAAAGCCCATCCAGTCAACCCCCACTGCAGTCAGCAGGGACATCCTCCACTACTTCAGGTGGTTCAGAGCCTTGTTGAGCCTCACCTTGAATAATATCATCAGGGCTGGGGCTTCAGCCACCTCCCTGGGCAACCTCATGCAATGTTCCAGCACCTTCACAGTGCAGAACTTGCTCCTCACATCCAGTCTGATCTGTTCTCCTCTCATTTCAAACCATTGTCCCTGGTCCTGTCACTTTGCAAACAGTTCCTCTGCAGCCTTCTTGCAGGCCTCTTTGGTGGAGCTGTTTCAAGTGCACCAGAAGAACAAGCATCATGCAGCTGATGGAACAGTTCCCAGTGAGAAAGCTTTGCAGCATCAGAGGTGACACTTCTCTAGGATTCCTCACTGCCTGTTCCTGTGTCATCAGTCACTTCCTAACACACCCTGTTGCTTGCAAACTGAGTAACCACACAAAGGAGTGATGGGGAAGGGAGGAGGAATAAAAAGTGACTTCAGTGTGCCACAAATGAGCCTGTTAGCACAGGTTCCTCTCTGCTGCCTGATGTCAGAGGCACTGAATCAGAGCTGATTGGGGAGGGAGGGGTTGATTTCCTCTCCTTGAATTGCATTTTCTTCAGAGCTGCTGTGAATGATTCTACCTTTGTTCAGCAGGACAAGTCCTCAGGTCCTTGTATTTGATGTTGTCCACTGCCCTGCCACTTGTTAAGATGATTCGGCTTCTAATCCACCAGTGAGGAATGAGTTCATAAATTGGGACTCTTCTTCTCCCTGCCAGTTACACAAGCTGGTTTTATTTTCAATTTCTGGGCTGTTTTACAGTACAGCAGGGGAAAAAAAAAAAAAAAAGACAATTATAAGGAGAAGTTAAAATTATTCCTCTCCAGCAACTCTTCCTGCATCAATGCTCAATCCTTCCATTCTGTGTGATATCATTAATCATTGCACTGTAATATTTGACACAGGCATTTGTGGGATGAGTTCAGATCTAATATAAAAGCTGCAATAAGACTGACTTATGTGGAGCCGCAGCTAATTAGGACATATTTGAATTTTCATCATTCACGAAAGACCTCTATAAAATGAACAACCTTTCAGTTGAAATGAGACTGTCTGGGCGAGGCAGGCAAGGGGGAGAGGGAAGAAATGCTCTCCAAGGGCAACAGGAGAACTCTCAGCATCTCTGGCAAGAGCCCACCTGGAGCACTGCATCTGGCTCTGGAGCCCTCAACACAGGAAGGACATGGAGCTGATGGACAGGGTCCAGAGGAGGGCCAAGAAAATAGCTGGAGGGCTGCAGCACCTCTGCTACAAGGACAGGCTGAGGGAGCTGGGGGTGTTCAGCCTGGAGATGAGAAGGCTCCAGGAGACCTAAGAGCAGCCTGCCAGTACTTGAAGCGGGCTACAAGAAGGCTGCAGAGGGACTGTTTGCAGTGACAGGATGAGGGGCAGTGGTGTGAAATTAGAGAATAGCAGATTTAAACTGGATGTAAGGAGCAAGTTCTGCATCATGAGGATGCTGGAACACTGCCAGAGCAGGACCAGACAATCTAGCTCAGGTCACACAGGAACACATCCAGACAGGTCTGGAAAGGCTCCAGACAAGGAGACTCCACAACCTCTCTGGGCAGCCTGTGCCAGTGCTCTGGGACCCACACAGGCAAGAAGGTCCTTTGTGTTGAGCTGAAGCCTCCTGTGCTGCAGCTTCCAGCAATTGCTCCTTGTCCTATGGCAGGGAGCGAGTGAGCAGAGCCTGTCCTCTCCTCTCCTGACTCCCAACTCTCAGATATTTATATTTATAAACAGTTCTCTACTGCTACTCACTGCATCACCTCCACTTCACAGGTTCCTCTGCTGCTTTTCCTCATGCCTGCAACTGCTGCTTTAAGTCCTGCTTTTGAGGTATGACTCCACTTGCAGTGCATCTGTTCCTGTTTATTCTCCATCCTTTCAAATCTCTAGGCTTCACTATTCCCAGAGAAATCACTTTTCTTCCTTTCAGCTCTTGTCTGCCTGCCTTCATCTTTCAAGGCCTGGGCCTCCACATTTTCTGCTTCCCTCTTTCTATGGAACATCTTCATCTTCTGTATGTACCTTGTATCTTAAGCCCAGTTTCTTCAGCAGCTTCCTTCATCTCACTGCTGCTGGGCATTCTGCACCTTGTCTGCCACCCGTTGTCCTCTCGAGTTACAGAGGGAAGATTGAGTTGCAAACCTGCAGGAACCCCAGACTTGCACACAGAGCTTTTGCAGCCAAATATAGATGTCCAATTCCACGGCAGGCTGGCAGCTTTCAGATGCTATTTATGGGGTTTGGAGCAGTATTATTTCCCAAAGGCACTTATGTAGCTGGCTGCTGGATCAAGGCTTAGTTGACTAATCAAAGTTTGGCATTGCTTCATGCCCCCTAAGAGACAGAGGTCTCATCCAGAGCGCAGCATGGCTGGTGAGGAGCTGTGGCAGTGTATCAGTCGTGCAAGTTGGGGGCTCTGTTTCTTCTGGCTGCTTTCAGTCCTGCTTTTGAGGTATGACTCCACTTGCAGTGCATCTGTTCTTATTTATTCTCCATCCTTTCAGATCTCCAGGCTTCACTATTCCCAGAGAAGTCACTTCTCTTCCTTTCAACTCCTGTCTGCCCCCTAAGAGACAGAGCTCTCATCCAAGGTGCAGCACAGCTGGTGAGGAGCTGTGGCAGTCAACTGTGCATCAGTTGTGCAAGTTGGGTGCTCTGTTTCTTCCAGCTGCACTGCTCAGTGCTCTCTCTACAGCAACCTGCCACGTTCTGTGGTTATTTTTCAAACTCAGGATTGAACTTTACCTCCTAAACCCCAGGCTGACTCAGCTCCCACCTCTGCAACCTCTCTGGCTTGCACACATCTGTCACGTAGAGCTCGTACGGCTGATAGGATCCATCACAGAAAGCCATCATTTAAATCTTCAATCAAGCTGTTTAATTAAAAGAGCTGCATGACGTTACCATTCCCAGGCTAGATCAATTCCATGCTGTAATTTGTGGGGTTTCAGAGAATGCTGAGAATATTCAAAGGCTTTCTCGTGTCTCTGAACTCGTTCTCTTGGTAGAAAATCTCCGCGCTTCAGTTTGCTGAAGTTGTTCTTCCCAGTGGTGGCAGAAGCATTTCCTCACTGGCTTCTCTTGGCCCCTTTCATCAAGAGCTTTAATGTTTCCCCTTCTGGGGCACATTTTTACAGTCATAAATGTGTTCTTTCTGTTTACACAGATGTGGCCTTGCCAGGTGAGAATGGGCAGAGCTGTTCACTTGAAGCGCTTCTTCCAGAACAAACAGCAGCAGCCAAAGGTGAGGATGAAATTCAAAGTCCTTCATTAGCACAGAGGTGCTGGGAAAAGGGCACTAAAAGCCTTGGAAGCAAGCATATAATATGGCATAGTTGGAAGGAAATGTAAAGCTGTCACCCACCTAACAGGGCTGACAGCAGGAAAGGTGCTGTAGGGAATGCCACAGCCTTGCAGCATTCATTCAAGCTTTGGACACTTTTCTCTCTCTGGGGAGGACTGAGCTCTACGTGAAGGGGATTCTCTTATTCAGATTTTGATTTGCTGCTTGGTTTTTCTTTTAGGTAGTAACTGAGCACTGAGGGTCTTGCTTTTGAAGGTGACCTGCTGTGGTGCAGCCTCTCAGCAGGACTTCAGCTGGTACACTATGTTGGTGTGTCTGTAGTACCAGGAGCAGGCTGTTACTGGAGGTGAGAATGCAGCTGAGGTCATAACTTGTGCTTAGCTGTGAGACTGCCCCCAAAGTTATCACACTGAAATTGCTTTTCAGCAGGACAAGGATAATGCTGGGGTGATCAGGGCTGTCTCTGGTAAAAATCCCCCAGGGTGGATCAATCTGTCTGTGTCCTGCCTGCCTGTGGGGCTGCTTTCTGGTGTTAACAGCCATAAAGTTTTAGAGCTGAGTATCCTGAGCCTTGGTGTATTCTGGCTGGGTTCTGCTCTGACCTCTGCCACTGGAACCATGTGGCTGTGGAAATTCAGCCTTTCATGAGGCTCCTCACACTTTGATGCCTCTGTCCTTTGGACATCTGTGACTTGGTTGCAAGTGGTGCTCAGTCTCCTGCCACTGATCAGTTTTTGCTGAGCCCCAAAAAATCGACTCTTCACATACCCTCCATTAACAACCTCCCTTTCTTTTTGTCAGCTGTTTGACCATCCTTAAAATGCTTTAGCTCACAGAGGAGCCGTGAACATTAATTAATGGCAAGCACTGAGTAAATATCAAGCATTAAAAGTATATTAATTTATACAGCTACAGAAATTCAGCCTCAAATGAAAAGATTTGAACATTTTGGTGTGGGGAGAAAAAAACAATAAAAAAGAGGGGGTGATTTTTTCTAAGGGAAGGGAAAATCTTGATTCAGAATGTCCTATTTCCTTACAATAAAATCTTCACATTCAAATAGATCAGGACTCGTTATCTCCGTTTTCCAACTGAATTTGGTCAAGTTGAAAAAGAAAATTATATATGCCAGAAGACTGCAGTAAAGGAGATTTAAACATTTTCAAATAGCATTAAATAAAAAAAAAAAAGAGGCTATAATAAGTGACTGGTGGACCAGTCAGCTTGCTTTAATTAAAACTGGGCTGCTTATTGATCTATTGTACAGATTTACCCCCCCCTTCTGCAACATTTCAGCAATGCTCCCTTCAACCAAGTCGAGAAGGAAGATGGTTTATAACCATGCAACAAGGTTTTGTACAGAGGTATTTTCTCCTTTCCCACTCCACATTAACACCTGGAAATATGAAGATGAATATACAGAATCTATGGGACACACTTCTTCTGATGTAATTTTAATGGCTTCATTGATTCCTATTGCTTAAAAACCTCCACGAGTCTAATATTGTCTAATATATAAAATATTGTCTAATATATATATATATTATTTATGTCAATTTTTTTTTAATGTGTCATGTCCAAAACTCTTTTTCTCGCTGCAACTAGCAGGAGCTTGAATGGTTACACCTTCAAGGTGGGCTCTTGTCATCCCTGAAGTATAGTCTTATTGTGAAAGCCAGGAAAAAGTAAAAAGAGACCAAAAAGGAACTAATAAATGCTTTGTTCTGGTATGGAAGGGCTGCTGTAAGCAGCTGCTTGACTTTGTGGCTATGCTTTGTCCTTTACAGGCTTATTATAAGTTTAAGGTCCTGCACCTGGGCACAAGGGGGTTGAAACTGGCTGAGCTTTGAGGTCCCTTCCAACCTAAACCATTCTATGATTTTAAGTTTGTTTTTAAGAAGCAAGGTGGTGAAATGGAAATAATGGCAATTAAAATTTGGTTCAGTCGGTTTTAATGCCCAGAAATGTGCCTTTAAAAGAAGAGCCAGAACATCTGCACTTAAAAAAACAAAACCAAACCACCCGAAGCCTGGTGGCACAGCTGTTTTACACTGCCTGGAGAAGGTGGTGGTGGTGATAATGATGTGCCCAGTGTTTGACTGAAGCGGACAGAGGGAGCTTTGCTGTGTTTACAGAGGCTGGCAAGGAGGCTGCTGTCTTCCAGGTAATTCCTGGCACTCACTCACCAGGCGTTGGTGGCAGGATGAAGCAACCTATGATTATTATTATTCAATAACTCTGTATTTTAAGAGGGGGAAAAAACCAAAAAAAAACCACCAAGAAAAAAAAGAAAAAGCACACCTCTGTTGTTTCGTTTGTTTTTTTTAATTGTGAAACAAGGTGGGCTGGGAGCGAGCTGGAACATTCATAGCTCAGGGGCATTAATTAATCAGAAATTCATACGGTGGTTTGGGTTGGAAAGCAGCTTGGAGAGGGGAGATAGTGGAGCAAAGTTTTTTGGGTTGTTTTGGGGGGGTTTTTTTTGAGTGGAAGGTCTCATGGTTTTGATTTTAGATGCGGGAACCATCTCCTTTCCTCTTGACCCCAAAACCTGCTCTCTTCACTACCAGGCTGGGGAGAAGGGAGGAGGCTGGAAGGCTTTCAGTGCATCGCTGCCTTGCTGTAAGGCGCTTCACCTGGGCGCTTCGTTTCCACAGCAGCCTGCAAGGAAAAGAGAGGTGCAAAGTGCCCAGCGGGCTGTGTCCCGCCGGCGTTTGCCCGCAGGCGCTGCCTGCAGACTCGGCTGCGGCCGCCATGGCCCCCCGGGGCAGGAGGGAGGAGCTCACTCTCCGTGGGCGGGGCGATCTCCGCCTCGTCTCCTCCTATTGGCTGGTAGCGGAAGGGAGGGGGCGTGGCTTCCTCTCCTGTACGCCCTCACTGGCCGGGAGGGGCAGGGGCGGCTCTCCTGTGTGGCGCGGCGATTGGACAGCCTCTGGGAGGGGCTGCGTGACGTCACTCCTTCGCCGCCCCGCGATAGGGCAGGGGTTGCGGGGGGCGGGGCCTCGCGAGGCGGCTCCCGCCGCGCCGCCGAGGGGGGTGCCGAGGCCGCAGTAGCGTCTGGGCGGCGGCAGGCGAAGGTGGTGGCGATGGGTTCCGCGCTGCGCTTCTCCTTCTTGCTCCTCCTGGGGCTCGCTGGCCCCGCGGCTACGCTCGCCGGTTACATCGAGGTGAGTAGGGGCTGAGGCGCGGCAGGTTTGCTGCCGTCGAGGAAGGGCGCGCGACCCTAGAGGCTTCCGCGCTGCTGCCCTTCTCGGGCGGCTGAAGTAGCGGGCGCGGCCCCGCTCCGAGCGGGCTCTCCCTGGGGGGAGTCCTCGGTGTCGCCCGCGGGGGCCGGGCATTGTCTGGCGGTGTCTGAAGGTGGAGGAGAGGCCGTGTCGGGACTTCCTCGCCATCTTCCCGGGGTGTTTTGCCTAGCCCGGGCGGCGAGTTGGTGCGGCGGGGAGGGGGACGCTGCGTTATCGCCCGGGGTCAGGCTGCAGCCGGGCTGCGGCGGTGCGGGCGGCAGCGAAGCGGCGTGCTCAAGGTGTCTCCGCTCGCATGGAAGGAGCTGAAGGTTGAGCAGCTGCTGCCAGACCTTCTAGGGGTAGGCGGTGGTGGGTTGGTGTTTTCTCCCTGCGTTCAGGGAAGCGCTCCAAGCAGCCACCGGAGGCCTCTTATCTGGCCGGAGATCGCCTGCTTTGGCAGCTTCGTTTCGCTGGGCTGATGTGGTGGCTTTGGGTGGGTTGGGGTTGTTGTTGGGTTTTTGGGTTTTTTTTGGTGTGTGTATTGAGAAGTGACCTCTGCATTCTTGGCATCACAGCAAGAGCTGTGAGCTTCAGATTGGTCTAGAAGCTTAGGAGAGTATTAGAGGGCAATTTCGTAGAGAAGAGCCTGGGTTAAAGGAATCCTTTTGCTTGGTGTCTGCTTGGTAGATCCCGGATGGATTTTTGAGCTGCTCCTTTATCTTTTGGGGGGGGATGCTTCAGCCAGATGTAATCTGTGTGTGCTCAGTGTAGAAGTGGCTCAGGTGCCCCGGTTCACCTCTGTGTATCCAGACATAGGTGCATAGCTGTGTGTATTGCAAATAAATGTCGCGTTTGTACCTCGATATCTGAAATTAATCGGAAGGAGGAATCTCCAACTTTATCCCTAAACCCTACAACTTTGTGTCTAATCCACGGCAAAGGGCTTGGAACGAGGTGGTCTTTAAGGTCCTTTTCCATTTTATGGTTCTAGGAAGGACAGAAAAAAAAAAACAAACCCCAAACAACACCTTCCTGGTTTAAAACCTTGGTAATATAACCTGCTAAAGCGAAACAGCAAACCGAAGGGCAAAGTTCACTCCGAGCTTCCACCATGGCACATAAATAAGAGTTTAATAATCTGGGGCTGGGTGCTGGGTGGAAATGCAAACCAGCTACAGTCTGCCTCGGGTTATTTAGGGGATGGATCAAGAACTGTGGCTGCTTGTGAATGCTTTGGTGTGATGGTTTGCAGTGAAATTGACCAAGCTTGGGCTAAGGAGAACATCTACCTGAGCCTGATGCAACACTCTCAAGCCCTAAACTGGCAGTAATTAACAGCAATAATCATGGCTCTTTAATGGTTTGGGGTTTTTTTTTTATATCTGCTGTGTGAAATTAGCCTGGGCAGTGGTTTCTGCTCGCTCCAGTTGCTCTTGAGGGGTAATGTTCCACCCACCTCCTACCAGTCTTGCTGTTAAAATTCTGTAAATCAGTGGAATGTGGTGATAACTGCCTTTGGAGAAGCTCCTGCAGAGGATGCCTTGCAGGAAAGGCAACTTCAGGCCCTGCAGGGCTGCTGTGAGGGTGCCTGGCTGCTGCCAAGATCAGGTTCCTTGGCACGGCTTTGGTGGTAGAGGACTTCTCTGGCTGCTCCGCGGTGCCTGGGCTCAATCTGATCCCTTGCACCTGCTTGGAAACTCCTCCAGCTGTAGGTCACTTCCTCTGTCACATCCGAGACAGATTCAGCTGCTATGCACATCCCTTCTGGAAGCTGCTGCTGCTTGTGGCCGTGTGTTACAGGGCAGGAAGCTCAGCTGCTCGGCATCTCCTCCTTCCAAAGCCATCTGAAGAAGCAGACCCCAGGACTGGCAAAGGCTTTGGCACAGCAGTGTCACACCCCCGGCACGCCAGCAGGGGCTGGCAAGGATGAAAACGAATCCATTTCTGCCACCTTCTGTTCCAGAGGACCTCGGTGGCTGTCGTAGGGCTGCGTTTGCAGGCTGTGGCTCCTCTCCCAGCCTGCAGCAACCTGGGGTGCTCCGGCAGGGCTCGGTGCAAGCCTGGGGTTGTGTCCTCTGCCACTCCTGCAGCCTGCTCTGAATCACAGAGTTAACCAGGTTGAAAGAGACCTCCAGGATCATCGAGCCCAACCTAGCACCCAACCCTTCTCATTCACTAACCCATGGCACCAAGTGCCTCATGCAGCCTCCTCTTAAACACCTCCAGGGATGGGGACTTCACCACCTGCCCTGGCAGACCATTCCAATGCCAATCAGTCTTCCAGTGAAGAAATTCTACCTAACATCCGGACTGAACCTGCCCTGGCACAGCTTGAGGCTGTGTCCTCTTGTTCTGTCCCTGGCTGCCTGGCAGCAGAGCCCAACTCCATCTGGCCACAACCTCCTTTCAGGTAGCGGCAGAGAGCAATGAGCTCTGCCCTGAGCCTCCTCTTCTGCAGGCTGCACACCCCCAGCTCCCTCAGCCTCTCCTTCCAGGGCTGTGCTCCAGACCCCTCCCCAGCCTTGCTGCCTTTCTCTGGACACCTTCCTCAACATCTCTCTTAAATTGAGGAGCCCAGACCTGGACACAGCACTCAAGGTGTAACCTGACCAGCTCTGAGTACAGGGGCAGAAGGACCTCCCTGGCACAGGGCAGCCCCCTTTAATCACCTGGCATGAAACAGCAGGGCTGCCACTGAAATCCTTGGGTTTGCTGCATCCCCTCCTGGTATGGTGCCTGCTGGGGACTGCAGTTCTCACATCCTTCTTGCTGTCTGGATGCCTTCGTTCCTCCGACCTGAGCTAGCCTGGATGGTCCTGCTCTGGCAGGGGGGGTTGGACTGGATGACCTCTTTGGGTCCCTTCCAGCCTCTGACATCCTGTGAGCCTGGGATAAGGTTTGTTGGGGTTTTTTTTTGTTTCCCTTTTGGAGGAATCATGCCTTGATGCAGAGCTCAGGAAGCAAAATGCTTATTTATACTGCGAGGGTTCCTGGCTATCATCAGGTCAGGTGGTAAAACATACACAAAGGGCTGATTATTTTTTTTTTTCCAGCAGTGAATAGGATATTTAAAGGTGTGCTGGAGTTAGGGGAGATGCCCCGGGGGTGCCTGCCCTTGTTAGTTTAGTTGGGTTGGCACAGTCCCATCAGGTGGATTTTCTTTGGCTTGATTATCTTTAGCTAGCAGTGCCTGTCCCTAGGACACCCAATAATCTGCTTATCGACTACAACTTGTTTTTCTTTCCCTCCTGCACAGAGGGCAGGGGTGGTGGAGGGTGGTTTGGTGGCTTTTTTGGGGTTTTTTTTTGTGTGTGTGTGTTTCAGTTATTGGGATGTGACCCTTTGAATAGGATGTTCCCAAGGGCCTGTCCCCGGTGGCAGTCTGTCTGCCTTTCAGACCATCCCCTGTTGATGGCTGATAGCCTTTGACAGTCTCTTTCTGAATAGAAGAGCTTAGAGAAATCACTGCAATTAATGTGCTTTCCATAGCCCTTCCCTTCTGGATTCACTGGCTGCCCCCTCCCACCCCTGGGAACTTCAGGTAGCCACCTGGAAAAGGGAAAAAGAAAAAGGGAATCCATTCTAACTTGATCTGTATTCCTGTGATCAGCTCCTTCTTGCTCTGCCCTCCAGGCCTTCAAAGATGCAAAGCTTCCTTTTTATCACTTGACCTTTCTGTCTAATCCAATCCCAGGCGCTGCAGACTCACTCCTGCCTTTGCTTTTAATCACATTGGCTTTGAGTGGTCACTTTCCAAAGCCATCTCAAATCCTTTCCTCTGCTACCTGCTTCGAATTACCAGGATTTAAGGAAAGGGTCAGTCCCAGCAGGGTGTTTGACAGCAGGATTGGTGCCATTTCATGGTGGGTTGAGGTTTTTTATTTTGTGTGTTGGATGCTTAAATTCTTTGCTGACAAAAATATATATAAAATCATACATATATAGATATATGTGTGTGTGAGCCCTGTGCCATTTCTGCAGCCCTTGGGGGCTTCTGATTGCCTGCTGCATTGAACAAAGAACTCCACCTAGGGGAAATTTCCACTTCTCTCTGGAAGTCCTAGGTCGAGACAACTTGGTAAAATTCCAGCCCTCAGCTCGTGGCTTTTCGGTTTGCTTGCGGTTCCTAAAACTTCCCTTTCCAGGCAGGGTTAGGCAATGTGCTTTGAAGGGAAAGTGATTGCACACAGTGCCCCCCAGCCTCAGCACAAGCTGCTCTGGAGCAGGGCCCAGGGGTGGAAGAAGCAGCAAAGCAGAGTCAGATGGACACCTGATCTAGCAGA
Source organism: Psilopogon haemacephalus (assembly GCA_013396835.1). NCBI lineage: Eukaryota > Metazoa > Chordata > Aves > Piciformes > Megalaimidae > Psilopogon > Psilopogon haemacephalus. The sequence goes on along the minus strand of VWZI01012854.1, from coordinate 637,718 downwards.
GAGGCTCTGGAATTTCTGCTGCGTTGCAGGGCGCCGTGCAAAGGTAAGCTCTGCTCTCTGGAGGAGGCTTCCAGCTCTCCCTGCTTCCCCTGTGAAATATTTATGACCTCTCTTAACTGCTGTTTAATATCTCTACTAGGGGCTGAATGCATTCCCACCCCACCCCCCACCCAGTTAATATCTTAATTGTGTTGCCTGAGAGTTGTTGCAAAGCTGTTCTGTAGGTGGTGTTAGCTGGATGGGAGCTTGGTACCCATTGCATTCAGCTCCCCTTTCAGCATCACTGTGACCAGCAGGGTGAGGGAGGTGATCCTGCCCCTCTGCTGTGCTCTGCTCTGCTGTGCTCTGCTCTGCTGTGCTCTGCTCTGCTGTGCTCTGCTCTGCTGTGCTCTGCTCTGCTGTGCTCTGCTCTGCTGTGCTCTGCTCTGCTGTGCTCTGCTCTGCTGTGCTCTGCTCTGCTGTGCTCTGCTCTGCTGTGCTCTGCTCAGACCTCACCTGCAGCACTGCCTCCAGTTCTGCTGTCCCCAGCACAAGGAGGACATTGAACTGCTGGAATGGGTCCAAAAGAGGCCATAAAACTGATCAGAGGTCATGAAGCTGGAGCACCTTCCCCGTGGGGACAGGCTGAGAGAGTTGGGGCTGTGCAGCCTGCAGAAGGGAAGGATCCAGGGAGACCTTTGAGCAGCCTTCCAGGGCTGAAGGGGGCTGCAGGAAAGCTGACTTGGTAAGGGCTAGGAGTAGGATGACAAGAGGGAAAGGATTGAAGCTCGAGGAGGGCAGATTTAGACTGGAGGTTAGGAAGAAATTCCTTAGAGTGATGGTGGCGAGACACTGGCACAGGTTGCCCAGGGAGGTTGTGGAGCACAGGCAGTGAGGGTGAGGAGACACTGGCACAGGTTGCCCAGGGAGGTCGTGGAGCACAGAATCACAGAATGTGATCTTCAGTTGCATTCTGTGCTCCACAACCTCCCTGGGGATGTTCAAGGCCAGGCTGGATGAGGCCTTGAGCACCCTGGGCTAGTAGGAGGTGACCCTGCCCATAGCAGGGGCTTGGTACTGGATGGTCTTTAAGGTCCCTTGTAACTCAAACCATTCCATGAACCTTACAGCATGAGGAAGCATTAATGCCACATCTCCATGCTGTGTTCCAGGCTGTTCTCAAGATGCTGGCTATGGAAATTCTGCCTTTGCTTTTTTTTTTTCCCTCCTGTGCCTGTGTCTTTTGGAGGTGTCTGGGCACCATCTTGTAAACAGAAGTTATTTTGCCTTGTAGCATCTGCTTCTACAAATGTACTGAAGCCATAACCCTGCTCTTCAGTTGGGAAGAGATGTAGACCATCCTCAGCTATCTCTTGGAATCGTTTCAGTTGGAAAAAGACCTTGAAGATAATCAAGTGCAACCATTTTGTAACTCTTGAGTGTAAGAACAGCGAAGCCTTTAGCGCTGTTTTTACACTTTGGCATTTCAGACTCCTCTTGCTCACTCCTTAGGTTTCTCAGTTGATGTCATCCTTCAGATGGTTGCTCTCCTGCCACTTCCCTGCAGGAAAATGTAGTGTCATTGATTTTTTTTATTTTTTTTTTTTTTCCAGTTCAGGCAGTCAGCACCTCTCAAATGTGCTGTTAATTTAGGATGGGACTTGCTCTTAATTGGAATGCTTCAAATACTTCCAGTGGCCTAGAAACCATTCTGCTAAGGCTTCCAGTTCAGAACTCTGCTGGAACAGGGGAGGTTGCTCCTTTTTTCTCCAGGATTGTTGGCCAGACCCATAATGGCTGTGTTCTGCTCACTAGCAGTGAGTTTGTCACGGGCAAATGAGAGTGACCTGCAGGTCAAGGCAGGTTCTCCTCCCTGTCCACTCTGCCCCACTGAGGCCACATCTGGAGAACTGGGTCCAGTTCTGAGCTCCCTGATTCAAAAGAGACTGGGAACTAGAGGAGAGAGTCCAGTGGAGACATCAAAGATGTTGAGGGGTCTGGAGCATCTCTGTGAGGAGGAAAGGCTGAGAGCCTTCAGCAAGAGCTAAGCGTAGGGGGCAAGAGGATGCTGCTGGACTCTTTCCAGTGGTGCCCAGTGACAGGGCTGGGGGCAGTGGGCACAAACTGGAACCCAGCAGGTCCCGTCTGAACAGGAGGAGAAAATTTTCCACAGTGAGGATGCTGAGCCCTGGAGCAGGCTGCCCAGAGAGGCTGTGAAGTCTCTTCCTCTGGAGAGATTCCAGCCCCACCTGGACATGATGGTCCTGGGCAAGCTGCTGTGGGTGCCCCTGCTTTATCAGGGAGGGTTGGACTGGATGATCTCCAGAGGCCCCTTCCAACCCCACACCTTGCTGGGGTTCTGTGAAGTGGCCTGTGCAGTCATGGGGTCTGCCTTAACTGGAGTCCTTGGGGCATCCTGGCTGCATGAGCTTAGTCCTTCCCATTCTGCTGGAGCACCTTTCCACTCTTACTCAAAAGAGCAGGGCTGGACTTCAGCTTGGATGCTGTCAGAGAAAGAAACCAATGAAGCTTCACTGCTGAGAGGCAGTGCAGAAGGCAATGTGCATTTCAGGAGGAACAGTTTGGAGCTGGTGGTTTGTGTTGGTTTTTTTGGGGGGAGCTCCTCCCTGGTGTTCTGCAAATGGTGTTAGAGCAATCTTTGGAGCAGCGCAGCGTAGCCTGCTTGGCTTGACGTAAGCAGGTGTCCACCTGACCACAGCCCCATGCAGCTAAGCTGCTTACCACCACTTCATTTTCAGGCATTACAGGGGATGCTTTGGATGTAGCCAGTGGGGAGAAGAATGCCTTCATTATCCTGGAGGGATCAACCCTCCTGCAGGGATGAAATCCAGTTAGAGCCCTTTTTGTCCTGGTATTCCCTGCTGGCAGCCGTCGCCCTCATCTTCCACAGCTTCATACTTTGCAGGCCTTCATTCTGCTTTGTATCTGTAGTCACTTCAACTGAGGTGCACAGTCAGAAGGTGCCTCTCTGTGTGGCATTCCAGGTTTTATTGCCATAGGCACCAAGGGAAAGTTGAAGCTGGGCTCCTCTCCCCAGTATCAGGCTCACAGAGTCTCAGGGGTTGGAAGGGACACAAAGAGCTCATCCAGTCCAACCCCTGCCAGAGCAGGACCAGACAATCCAGCTCAGGGCACGCAGCAACACATCCACACAGAGTCTGCAAAGGCTCCAGACAAGGAGACTCCACAACCTCTCTGGGCAGCCTGTGCCACTGCTCTGGGACCCACACAGGCAAGAAGTTGCCTCTTGTGTTGAGCTGTAACCTCCTGTGCTGCAGCTTCCATCCATTGCTCCTTGGCCTGTGGCAGGAAGCAGTGATCAGAGCCTGTCCCCCTCCTCCTCACCCCCAGCCCTCAGATATTGATAAACATTGATTCAATCCCCTCTCAGCCTTCTCTTCTGCAGCCTAAGCAGCCCCAGGTCCCTCAGCCTCTCCTCCCCAGGCAGTGCTGCAGTCCCCTCAGCATCCTCACAGCCCTCCCCTGGACCCTCTTCAGCAGATCCCTGTCCCTCTTCAACTGGGGAGCCCCAAACTGAAGGCAGTGCTCAAGATGGGTTCTCAGGTGATAGAAGAAGAGGAAATGGCCTGGGATTGTGCCAGGAGAGGGCTAGACTGCTACAAGAGTGGTCAGGGATTGAATCAGGCTGCCCAGGGAGGTGATGGAGTCCACATCCCTGGAGGTGTTCACAAAAGATGTGGACCTGGCAGTCTGGGACATAGTTTGGTGGCCATGGTGGTGTTGGGTTGGTGCTTGGAGTGGATGAACTCTGAGGTCCCTTCCAACCTGAGCCATTCTGTGATTGTGCCATGGCACTGGTGCACTGCCAGGATGGGTTCACTTGAGGTGCTTAGTTCCCTGCAGGCTTTTTGCTCTCAAGATGATTGTGTTCTGCCATGCAGCAACATCTCTTAGCAGTGATGTGGGGGAAGTTGTGGCTCTCAAGGCTGCTGGAAAGAGTTGCCTGGGTACAGAGCTGCATTCAGTCTCCTCTGGGGGTGCCTTTCAGGGGGGATGCCTGTTCTGAATGTTTCAGTGGGTATTTTAAGTGCAAGGATTTCCTGCAGAGGTGGGCAGGAGGGCAGGGGGCAGTGCCCAGAGAAGCCCTGCAGTTGATGAAGCAGGCTCCTGAAGTTGTTATTCTGTGCAGTGCCCTGAGCTTCAGAGTTCACAGAGGAGACAAAATCAATAAGTGTTTGGCTTGGATGGCTTTTGAGTGCTGGGAGACTTAACTGAAAATCATTATGAAATGATGGCTTTGGTGACTTGAAAAGCTGGTATGGAGGGCTTTGAAATTCACAAATTCATGCAATCATTTGGGCTGGAAGGAGCCTTAAAGGTTATCCAGTTCCAAAACTCCTGCCATGGGCAGGGACACCTCCCACCAGCACAGGTTGCTCAAGGCCTCATCCAGCCTGATCTTGAACACCTCCAGGCAGGGAGCATCCACAACCTCCCTGGGCAACCTGTGCCAGTGTCTCCCCACCCTCACTGGAGAGAATTTCTTCCTCATTTCCAGTCTCAATCTTCCATCTTCCAGCTCAAAGCCATTGTCCCTTTTCCTGTCACTCACAGCCTTTTTCCAGAGTCCCTCCCCAGCTCTCCTGTAGCCTCCTTCAGGTCCTGCAAGGCTGCTCTGAGGTCTCCCTGCAGCCTTCTCTTCTGCAGGCTGCACAGCTCCAACTCTCTCAGCCTGTCCCCACAGCCCTCTGCTCATATTCATGGCCTGTTCTGGACCTGCTCCAGCAGCTCCATGTTCCTCTTACTTTGGAGGCACCAGAACTGGAGGCAGTGCTGCAGGTGGGGTCTCAGGAGAGCAGAGGGGCAGAATTCTCTCCCTGCTCTGGCTGCAGCCCAGCACATTGCTGCCAGCACAACTTAGATACAGCCTGGAGAGGGGAAAAAAAAACAACCAACCCAACAAGCCCCAAACCACAGAATGTGGGAGCCAGCTCCAGCTCCTCTCTCCTGTTGTGTTTGTGAAGCTTCCTGTGGCCTTAGCTCCAGGGCAGGGCACTGAGTCACTGCTGGTGGCAGGGATCACCTCACCATTGCCACCATGACTCAGAGGTGCAGAGGTGCAGGGTGGCTGATAGCTGCTTCAGCACTCAGCCCTGCCTTTGGCTCAGCAGCAGGGATGCATTTAAGTGATTCCATCCTCTAACAACATTACAGCAGCCAGAATTGTGCTTTGGCTCAGGCCAGGGGCAGAGGCAGATAGAGGCATGCAGGTGGCTGGGGCTGTGGGTCCTCCCTGCTCCCAGGTTGAGGCTCAGTGCAGTTTCCTTTCGAGAGCAGCTGGATAGCATCTTGCTGATGGCTTGGAGTCAGCATCTTGCTGATGGCTTGGAGTCAACATCCTGCAACAGCTCACGTTGGAAGAGACCTCAGACATCATAGAATTGGTCAGGGTTGGAAGGGACCACAAGGATCATCCAAGGAGATTGAGTGCAAGCTCCTTGCCAGAGCAGGACCAAACAATCTAGCTCAGGTCACGCAGGAACACATCCAGACAGGCCTGGAAAGGCTCCAGAGAAGGAGACTCCACAACCTCTCTGGGCAGCCTGTGCCAGTGCTCTGTGAGCATCAACCCAACACCACCATGGCCACTCAACCACGTCCCCAAGAGCCATGTCCACACCTTTCCTGAACACCTCCAGGGATGGGCACTCCACCACCTCCCTGGGCAGCCTGTTTCAGTGCCTGCCTGCTCTTGCTGCAAGGAAATTCTCCTGTTTCAGCAAAACGTTCACAGCAGTATTTAACCTTGAAGGTTCCCTTACTCATTGAGATCTCTTCCTTTTTTTACCCGGTGACAAGCAGGGGCAGCTCAGGTGACATTTTCACATGTCTGCTGTGCTGTGAGGTGTTGAGTTTCTTGGATCCTTGCAGCACTGAGTTGTTATTCCTCTGTGAGCTCCCTGAACAGGGGCTTGCATTTCCTCATGCAGCTGCTGTGCTGGGGCTCTTTAATCTCCCACCTCAAAGCGCTAAAGCAGGCAGGGAGGAGACCTCAGAACCCTTTTTTTTTTGTGGTGCTGTCGTTGCAAAAGATGAAAGAGCAGGTTGAGTGAGCCACTTGGTATTTCCCAGGAGTTGCCCTCTGCTAGCTGCACTACCCAGATGCTTAAATCAAAAGCCAAACGTTTGCATTTTTAATCTTTGGGGCTTTTTCTTTGCGAGGCTCTTGAGTTATTTTTAGCTGCAGCTGCCTGCCAAAAGCTTCGTCCCTTTCCTTTTGGATCTGGGCTTGATGAATCCCCACTAGTTAATGATGTCATTGCAGAGTGGGAAGTGACAGCAACAGGAGAGGGGAGGAAAAAAAAAAAGCGAACCCAACCAACCCTCAACCCCCTGGTCCATGCCATCTGTCACAACAGAGGTGATGCACTGCTGGTAGAGTCCAAGCAGGTTGGGATTGCATCTTCACTGCAGAAGCTGCTCCCTGCTTGCTTGCACTGGTGGTAACCTCCAGCAGAAAGCCTTTAGTCACCAAGTTCTCTCTATGGTTTTGGACTTGGCAGGACCTGTTGCCTGTTAGGGAGTGGGAGGACTGTGGAACAGGCTGCCCAGGGAGGTTGTGGTTGCCTCCTCCCTGGAGGTGTTCAAAGTCAGGCTGAATGAGGCCATGAGCAGCAAAGTGCAGTAGAGAGGTGTCCCTGCCCATGGCAGGAATGTTGAAGTAGAAGATCCCTGAGATCCTTTCCAGCCTGAGCTCTTCTGTGACTCTCTTGCAGGCATGGAGAAACCCCTCAAAGATGGATCCAGAGGCCAAACTGAGCACCTTAGGCTGCGTTACTGTCTCAGCCAAGCTGCAGTTCTAAGATCAGGCTCTCAGTGCTCCTCCACCTCCCTGAGCATTGCTGCCTGTCAGGGGAAAGGGAAAGTGAGAGGTTGCTGAGGGTGCACCTCCTGGTGGAAAGCAGTTATTAGTCTGGAGTAGAGCAGGATGCTCACAGCTCCCACTTGGACTGTTGGGATAAGATAAGTGCTTCTAAGTGGTTGGAGCTGCAGGGTTTCAAGTAACTGCTTAATTTCTGGAGTCTTGAAGTACATCCTCATAGCCTCAGCACTGGAAATGTCAAGCAGTGGAGAAGGTTTTTGGTTTTTTTTTTTCCTTGGTAGCCAGCCAAAAAAAAGTTAGGATTTTGTGTTTGCAGTGCATTCATAGGATCATTTTGGTTAGAAAGGACTTCACAGATTGAGCCCAACCACTCTCTAACTCTCCCGAGGCTGGATCTAAACCATGTCCCTCAGCACCACATCTCTGCAGCTTCTGAACCCCTCTAGGGCTAAGGATTCAACCACCTCCCTGGGCAGCCTGTTCCAGGGTTTGAGAACCCTTTCAGTGAAGAAATTTCTTCTCTTGTCCAACATTAACCTCTCCTGGTGCACCTGGAGGCCATTTCCTCTTGTCCCATCACTTCTTACTAGGGAGAGGAGACCAACTCCTGCCCCACTAAGCCTCCTTTCAGGGCATTGTGGAGAGCCAGAAGGTCTCCCCTCAGCCTTCTTTTCTCCAGGCTGAACAACCCCAGGTCCCTCAGCTGCCTCTCACCAGCCCTGTTCTCCAGACCCTTTGCCAGCTTTGTTGCCCTTCTTTGAGCCCAATCCAGGACCTCAACGCCCATCCTAGGGTGAGGGTCCCAAAACTGACCCCAGTACTCAAGTGCTGAGTACAGGTGGACTCTGCTCTGCTGGCCACACCATCACTGATCCAGGCATTGATCTGATGCAGCTCAGCCTATAGACAGTGCTGTGGACTCACCTGGCTGAGAAGCAGACTCCAGGAGGGGCTGACTGAGTTGTTCTCAGGGGTCACAGGTGAGGCTGCTCTGTGGTTGTGTGCAAGCCAGGACAGAGCATCATGTCCCAGCTGAGCAGACTGACTGGAGGCTCTAACACCAGGGGAAACGAAGCTGTGTGGCTGCCTGTGTCACTCCTGATGAATGCTGTCTTGGCCAAATTGCATCACTGCCTGCTCTGCACCGGAGCTGCTCAGCATGTGGACATTCTCTGTAGGGCAGCAGCAATTTCCCACTAAGGAAGGCAGGAGATGGATGGGCTGCCAGAGAGCAGCCTGGGTGGGAAGTCCATGGCTGGCTCTGTGCTCTGAAACACAGCTTGGGATTCGCTCTCCTCCCTCCCTCACCTTCAGCCTCTGTGCTTATGGCTTGGGTTTTATCTCTCTTCTCGTTGCATGTGCAGGACATAAAGATCCACAGGATGGTTTGGGTTGGAAGGGACTGGAAAAATCATCCAGTTCCAACCCTCCTGCCATGGGCAGGGACACCTCCCTCTAGCCCAGGTTGCTCAAGGCCTCATCCAAGCTGCTCATGAACACCTCCAGGGAGGGCACATCCATGAACTCTCTGGGCAACCTGTTCCAGTGTGTCCCCACCCTCTCTGTAAAGGATTGCTTCCTAATCTCCAGTCTCATTCTGCCCTCCTCCAGCTTCAATCCATTGTCCCTTGTCCTGTCACTCCCAGCCCTTGTCAGAAGTCCCTCCCCAGCTCTCCTGTAGCCCCCTTCAGGTCCTGGAAGGCTTCTCTAAGATCTCCCTGGAGCCTTCTTTTCCCAGGCTGAACAGATTCAGATTGCATCAGGTTGGAATGGACCCTCAAAGGTCATCTTGTCCAGCCCTCCCTACAGTGAGCAGGGACATCTCCAACTAGATCAGGCTGCCCACCTTGAAATCCTTTTATCTCCTTGTCCACCAGGTCCTTCACTCAGCTGTGAGTAGGAGAGAGAGGCAGAGCTGGATTCCTGATGCAGCAGGGTTGTTGGGGTGGCAGGAAACCTCTCAGATGTCCTTAAATGCCAAACCCACACTACAGACCAAAGGCATTTTCAAGTTGAGGCTGAAATTCCTAGCAGCTCTGGATGGATTTGTTGCACTCCATTTTCTGGGGCAAGCTTTTGCAACTTGCTTCCCATGGGAACTGGCCTGATGAGAACCAAGCAGAACCAGATGGGAGGTTCTCCTCAGGCCATGTTAATTCCCTCTTTGGTTGCAGGCCACTGGCTAGAATGCATCATTGCAGTCTTTGTGCACCAGCTGCTGGTGCATTTCAAGAGCTGTGCTCTGCTCTGAGGTCCCTTTCTTCTCCAGAGAAGGGTGTTGTGATGCAGGCTCTGTCCTGCAAGCTTCACCTGTGCTCTGGAAGAGAAGGAGCAAGGAGAGCCCCTGTGGCTCCCTGGTGTCTTCAGAGGCTGATGGCATCCCTCACGCTGCTCTGTTGTTTTATTTAATAGCCTGTGATCATTAGCTGGCTCTTGATCACACAGCCCAGGGTGTAACAAACATTCCAGCACAGCTGGCAGCAGAGCTAACTGCCTGAGATGGCTTTAATGCCACCAGCTGTTTGCAGCTCGACCTGCAGCAGCAGCAGCTCTCCCCTGCTGTTGACTGGGAGGTGCCTTGCCACTTAATTATGTCGAGAGGATGCTGCTGACCTGCCTCTCAGCTGCTGCTTGTGCCCTGGCAGGGGGCTGGTAGGTGTTCACTGTGCCTAGATGCTAGCATTAAAGACTCCAGCTCCAAGCAAAGCACTGAGCTTTTTGTTTGGCAGTATTTGCCTTGGAGTGACTTCTGTGTGCTTTGCAGTGTCTCCTCAAATGCATCCTCGAGCAGCATCCATCTAACACTGTGTCTCCATCACATCCAGGATGGTGTTTTGCTTATTTTTTTTCTTTTTTTTTTTTTTTTTCCTTCACTGAGGAAGAGGATCAAAATAGTCATTAAGCTGCAAAACACAGCACGTGCTGTGTGAAGTATCAGATCAGGATAGAGCCAGACTGAACGTGCTGGAGTGGTGCAGCCTGTTGGAATGCATCAGCCAAACTTCAGAGGCTCCTCCTGCAGGAAGATGAAGCTGGGGCTGAGTTTGCATATGGAAATGCCCAGCTTGTTGTTGGGCAGAGTCATTTCCTTGCTTTTGTTCCCCCTCCTGTCTGTGAAAGGGTAGTTGGTCCTCTCTGCAGCACTCTAGCTACTGGGTGAACTTGGAAGTCATAGGATGACCAAACTGCTTGGGTTGGAAAAGATCTCTAAAATAAGAGTCCAACCATCAGCCCAGCACCACCATGACCATCAAACTATGTCCCCAAGTACCATATGAATATCTCCATTGAAAGTGGCTCCACCACCTCCCTGGGCAGCCTGTTCCAATCCTTGAGCACTCTTGCAGCAAAGGAATTGCTGTAGAGAGCAATGAGGTCTGCCCTTAGCCTCCAGGCTGAACACCTTCAGGCCCCTCAGCCCTGTTCTGTAGACCCCTTAGCAGCTTTGTTGCCCTTCTCTGCACCTCCTCCAGCCCTCAGTGTCCTTTTTTGAGAGGTCCAAAACTGAATCCAGTGCTGAATAGAGGAGAGCAATCCTTTCCCTGCTCCTGCTGGCCACACCATTGCTGAAACAAGGCAAGATGCTGGTGGCCTCTTTGGCTGCTTGGGCTGCACATTGCCTGATCTTCACCCTCAGTCACTCAGCACCCCCAGGGCCTTTTCCACCAGGCAACTTCCCAGCCACTCTGCCCCCAGGCCTTGGCAATATTTGCTAGAATGTCCGAATTAACTCAGGGAACAAAGAGTGGCCCCAAAGCAAGAGGACTGTTCCTATTATTGCCACCCCTCTGGGCTAATATTTGCATCTCTTACTGCTGAAGTGTGGAAATCCAGCCAACTCCTAATGGAGCTGTGCAGCTGGATAGCCTTTGCTGTCCAGGCTTTAGAATTGCCACACAGCCTAGGCACTCCTGAAACCATTTAGTGCCACTTACCTCACCTATTCTCCTCCTCAACCTGCTACTGCAATCAGAGACCTCTGGGCAACCTGATCCAGTTGAGGGTGCCCCTGCTCACTGCAGAGTGGGCTGGGTTAGATGACCTCTGGAGGTCCCTTCTCAACCCAGACCATTCTGTGATTCTGTACCACCATTCTCAGGGTCTTTTGAATGTTCCTAGCCTCATGACACAGATTCCTCTGGTGCTGGTTCACTGCTGTGTGGGCTAGCTGGGGACTCTGCAGGGAGAGAGAGGCAGCCTCAAAGATAATTAAGACATAGTGTGCTGAGGAGCTTCTTAATGACTTAATTTGTTTCAGATGTCCAAATTGAGGGTTTGAGGATGAGATTAGCCTTAGTGGGCTGTGCCTGGAGTTAACCAGTGAAAAACAAACCCACTTCTCCCCGAGGTTTGAACTTTATGCAACACTTCCATCCTTTGACTTTGAGAAGGCTTTATTGGAGCTACTGAGCCTATGGCTAGGAAAATGATGAGTGGCCTATTGCATCAATACACAGATCAATCCCCAGCCCACTGATGGGATTTAAAAGTGAAGTCAGCATTGCCACTGCTCTCCCTGCCTGCTTGCAGGGTGAAGGAAAGGGAAGTTGGTTGTGATGGCTTCCCCACTTCTTTGTTTCTCACTCAGGCCTGGGTCACCTTGGGCAAGGGTGTTTGAACAGACAAAGTGCTTCTTAGAGAAGAAGTAAGCAGTCACCCTCTTCTCCTGGCTGATAGCCTGTTCCAAACAGGAGAATGAGGAATTATTGGCAATCACACATGAGCAGGCAGTGTGAGCCTGCAGCCCACAGAGGCCAGCAGCATCCTGGGCTGCATCAAAAGATGCTTGGCCAGCAGATCCAGAGAGGTGATTCTGCCACTCTGCCCTGCTCTGGTAAGACCTCTTATCAAATCTATTTAGGAGATAGTGAAAAATTAGGATTTGAAACCATAAACATCTCCCCACACACCTCCTCCTGGTACTTATTCTGAGAACTGCTGCTGGCAGGTGGGCTCTCATGAGAGCAAAATAGAGGGGGCAGAACCACCTCCTTCCTGCTGGTCACACTCTGTTGGAGGTTCTAGCCTAGCTTCTGTGGAACCAGTTCTGCTTTCTGGATCAGCAAAGTCAGTAAAGGAGATCTCAGCCTGGCCAGCTTCAGCCTGTGCTATAAATGACCACATCACTTTCTAAGAGCATCAATCAGTTCTTCTCAGTGGAGTCTGTTGCCTCCCTGAAAGGAACTGCTTAATACATCCATTAGAGTTCTGGAATGCTGGCCCAGCTGGGATAGGATGCTGGGACT
>VWZI01012854.1:583927-620143 GCA_013396835.1 Psilopogon haemacephalus | reverse complement strand
CTGGTGCAGGATTCTCTTCTTCCCCCCCCACCACCCCACCCCAAAAGTCACTAAAGGACAAGTAGATGAGAACTCCACCCCTTCCAGCCAGTTAAAAGCAAGCCAAAGACTGCTTTACTGAGATTTCTGCCATCTAAATTCAACAGCAAAACCCAGGCTGGTATTATCAGCTCACACCAGATCTGCCTGCAGACAATAATTCTTCCTGGCTTGGACTCCTGCCCATGTGCATTATTGTAATTATCAGCAATTTAAAAATAAAAAAAAATAAAATAAAAAAAAAACCCCTAAAGCAATAAAGCCTAGGATGAGCTGCTGGTCTGTAGATTTACTGCCTGCTGTGTCAGGCATTCATTAGCCACCTATCTGCTGAATAAAAGCAGGAAGAGGAGGAGGAGGAGGAGAAAACAAAGCCTGAAACGCAGTTTGCCAGCTCTGCTCAGGTTTACCAGTTCCAAAGCTGAAGGCAGGGCAGTTTTAACTCCTCTCTTCAGGGATTCTTTGGGTGTCAGGGCTCTCTGTCAGCTTCTTTCACTTTGGAATGGGAAGTGCTGGTTTCTTGCATGCCAATTTCTCAACTGTGGTCAGTTTGGGGCTCCCCAGTTTCAGAGGGACAGGGATCTGCTGGAGAAGGTCCAGCAGAGGGCTGTGAGGATGCTGAGGGGACTGGGGAGGAGAGGCTGAGGGGCCTGGGGCTGCTTAGGCTGCAGAAGAGAAGACTGAGAGGGGATTGGATCAATGTTATCAATATCTGAGGGCTGGGGGTCAGGAAATGGGGGATAGGCTCTGCCATAGGCCAGGGAGCAGTGGATGGAAGCTGCAGCACAGGAGGTTGCAGCTCAACACAAGGGGAAACTTCTTGCCTGTGTGGGTCCCAGAGCAGTGGCACAGGCTGCCCGGAGAGGTTGTGGAGTCTCCTTGTCTGGAGCCTTTCCAGACTCTGTGTGGATGTGTTGCTGTGTGCCCTGAGCTGGATTGTCTGGTCCTGCTCTAGCAGGGGGAGTTGAATTCGATGATCTCTTTGGGTCCCTTCCAACCCCTGACATCCTGTGCACTTGCCATAAATCAGTCCTGGCAGAGATGGATGACAGTGAACATCACGTTTGAGGGCTGAGTGGCACACCAAGAGCCGGGAAGGTTCACCTCTGCAGTGGCAGCTCAGGTCTTCTCCTTCCAAATCTTCAGCATCAGATGGCAGAGGCAGAGTTTGCGGCTGCAACCTCTCCTCTTGGTCTGCGTTTGGCCAAGGGCTGCCCTCTCCTTGTGGAAGGAGAAGATGAGCTCTGCAGACAGCAGGCTGCAGCTGGGCTTTGAAGCAGTCACGTCCCTGCACCTAGTGCCAGTTTTTCAGCCCAGGAAAGGAGGCAGGGGTGAGGAGCTGCGAGGGTGAGGCATTGCAAAGCGCCAGGCACAGAGGGTTATGCTCAGAGGAAGGCTGATAAGGTAACAAAGCTCATTTTTATATCAAAGGAGCTGTTAGAATTCCTGAGAGATCTTAAAAGGGCTCAGTTTTAGCTCCTCCAGAGCCGTGGATGTTGCACTGGCATGGGAGGAGCTGCAGCTAGGAAAGGTTTGGGGCAGTGTTTTCATTCCAGAGAAGTTGGCTTCTTGCTGCTTTGGTGGTTTTGGTGTTTTTTTCCTTTCAGCAGAGGTGGGAAGCTTCATTTCTCTGGCTGGGGGACTGTGCTGAACAGCCTGTTCTGAGGTCGTGTGTTGTCCCCCCGGGGGGGGGAGGTTGTGCTTCGTGTGCCTTCTGATGGTGATAAATACCCTTGCTTCGGAGGGGCTTGGCTTAATTAAAACCCAGCAGCACAAGCCATGGGTCCGAGCCCTGCCTGGCATTGCTGTGTGGCAGCAAATGGTTGTGGAGGACTTTGCAAGCAGGAATCCTGAGCTGACCTGCAGCTGATCTTGCAGAATGCTCTGGTGTTCTCCTCTGAGGGCAGCCAATGCCCTCAGCAGCTATCAATCTGTCTTCTCTGGCCACCGGCTCCATGCCATTCGCCACCAGAGCTTTTGTTCTCCCTTGGTTTGTTTTGCTTTGCTTTTCAGCAGCTTCTGAATTCTGGAGGCTGGAGCTGGGGTTTGAAACCAGCTCAATCTTTGCGGGTTTTAGCCAGCCAGGGCTGCCTTGGGTATTGCAGCAGAGGAAGTCTGATGGAAAGCACAGGCAGGATGAATCTTGCTCTATTTCTCAAGCCTTGCAAGCCCCTTTGGGGCCAGCATCTGTCATGGTGCTTGTGCAACAAGCACTGAACGTGCCCAGGAGCTGATGTGTTTGCTCCAGACTGTGGTGCCCTTTAATCACAGGCTCACAGGATGTCAGGGGTTGGAAGGGACACAAAGAGATCATCCACTCCAAGACCCTTGCCAGAGCAGGACCAGCCAATCTAGCTCAGGGCACACAGCAACACATCCAGACAGAGTCTGGAAAGGCTCCAGACAAGGAGACTCCACAACCTCTCTGGGCAGCCTGTGCCACTGCTCTGGGACCCACACAGGCAAGAAGTTGCCTCTTGTGTTGAGCTGCAACCTCCTGTGCTGCAGCTTCCATCCATTGCTCCTTGGCCTATGGCAGAGCCTGTCCCCCGTTTCCTGACCCCCAGCCTTCAGATATTGATAAACATTGATCCAATCCCCTCTCAGTCTTCTCTTCTGCAGCCTAAGCAGCCCCAGGTCCCTCAGCCTCTCCTCCCCAGGCAGTGCTGCAGTCCCCTCAGCATCCTCACAGCCCTTCCCTGGACCCTCTCCAGCAGTTCCCTGTCCCTCTGCAACTGAGGAGCCCCAAACTGAAGGCAGTGCTGAAGATGAGGATGAATGTATAGTCCTGCTTTACTGTTTTTTTTTTTTTTCTTTTTCCTTAAAAGCAATATTCTCTTTGGCATGAAGCAAAAATGAGAGTCAAAGATTTCCCTGGCAAGGTCTCATCCATCAAGGTTTTGCTGGATCTGAGGACTCACATTCTGGCTAAGCTGATCAGCTTACTGTAACGTTTGACCTCATGGAAAATTTGGAATGTGGTTAAATTGGGATGTTTTATGGCTGCCTTTGTGCTGAGGGAGGCTTTCAGGAGCTCATCTCTATGAAATATAATGAGCAGCTTCTCCTCACAAAAGAGGAGCTGCAGGCACCCATCAGCCCTGGAGTCCCCAGCAGCATGCTGAAGCTTTTCCTCAGCAGCATTTGATAGGGAGCTGCTCCAGGTGCTCTCTGGTGAGGAGGTCTAGCAGGGCCTGGAAATACAAGGCAAGAAAATGAGTGTGGGGTTCATTTTTCTGCCTCTTAGAACCAGATCTGTAGTGTATTGCATGCAGGTAGATGTCAGATGTCAGACAGCAACTGTGTGCTGGGCTGCAGCAAGAGC
Source organism: Psilopogon haemacephalus (assembly GCA_013396835.1). Classification (NCBI taxonomy): domain Eukaryota; kingdom Metazoa; phylum Chordata; class Aves; order Piciformes; family Megalaimidae; genus Psilopogon; species Psilopogon haemacephalus. The sequence continues at coordinate 616,779 of VWZI01012854.1, read as the reverse complement.
AACTGTGGGCAGCAGGGCAAGGGAGGGGATTCTGCCCCTTGGCTCTGCTCTCCTCACACCCCACCTGCAGCACTGTCTGCAGCTCTGCAGCCCCCAACACAAGAAGGACATCTGGATCTAGTCCAGAGGAGGCCACCAAGATGCTGAGAAGGCTGCAGCATGGAGAAGAGAAGGCTTCAGTTGCACCTTAGAGCTGCTTTCCAATACCTGAAAGGCTGGAGAGGGACTTGTTACAAGGGTATGTAGGGATGGGAGAAGGGGGAATGGTTTGAAGCTCAGAGAGAGCAGGGTTAGACTGGTTCTTAGGAAGAAATTATTCAGTATGAGGGTGGTGAGACACTGGAACAGGTTGCCCAGGAGGTTCAAGGCCAGTCTGGGTGAGCCTTTGAGCAGCTAAGTCTAGCTGAGAGGCATCCCTGGCCGTGGCAGTTGGAGCAGATGATCTCTGAGCTCCCTTCCACTCTAAGCCATCCTGTGATGATTTGTGGTGTCTGTAATCTCCCTAATCTTCCATCCCTCCTTCGGGGTGGCAGATGACTTGCAGCAAGGGAAGACACAACTCTCTTTAAAGCCCTGAGGCCAGGACTCCAGGTGGGTAGAGCTCACTGATCAACCCCCCCTGTCACAAGCTGCAGGGACCAGCAGTGCACAAAAGGCTGGATTCATGGGCAGAGGCACTTCCATCAGGGAGGAGGAAGATTTAGAGGCTTGAATTCCAGTGTTTGAGGGGCTGCAAATCAGGCACTGCATGACAAGGTGAGGAATTGAACTGACGTTAACTGGCCAGAGATTTATGTCTTGATGGAATCAAAATGCTGCCTTGGTCTTGGAAGGCAAAGTGGGTTACAGAATTATACCAAAAGGCAGAGAGAATTTATTGTGGAGCATCTTGTAAATGCAAGTGCCAGGGAGGAGGAGTGGTGGTGGTTTGTGCAACAGTCTCTTTCCCCAGAGAACATTCATCTTGCCCTGGTGTTGTGGATCTGTGGTACCAGGAGAAGGGCTGCTGAAATGCTGCTCACCAAGGATGCACTGAACTGGATCACACATCCATGGAAGAGGTTGAGTTGAAAAAGGCCTTCAGGATAATCCAGTTCAAACCCCTCTGTCGTGGGCATGGACACCTTCTGCTATCCCAGGTTGCTCAATGCCCCATCCAGCCTTGAACACCTCCTGGGAGGGGACTTCCACAACCTCCCTGGGCAACTTGTTCCAGTGTCTCCCCACCCTCGCTGGAAAGAATTTCTTCCTAATCTCCAGTCCAAATCTGCCCTCCCCAACCTTCAATCCATTCCTATCACACCCAGCCCTTGTCCAAGGTCTCTCCCCAGCTTTTCTTGCAGGTCCTTCCATTGTGTGTGTTGCCCCTCCTGAGCTGTCTCTCTGCTTCTCTCCGGAGATGTAATGGCTGCTCCCCAGCTCTGAAGGAGGTGACTGCTTCCATTTATGGCTGGGGAATTCCCAAAGAAAAATGTTCTGTCAGTTTGTTCATCCCTCTGCAATGTGGAGTGGGGGAAGGCTCTGAAGAAGCTTAACTAAGGACATGGCTTCAGCCCAAGCTTCGTGCTGCTTTGCATCTTCCCCAGCTCCCCTTTTGCGTGGAAAAGCTCAAATGCAAACTAACCTCAGGCACCATCAGCCTGAGTGAGCTGCTTTTATTTGTGGGAGGCAGCAGAGGATTGCTTTGGCCCAGAAAACCCTTTGTAGGTGACTTCCTTCACTGCTGCAGTAGTAGTGTTGAAGGGGTTTGCTCCCCTGGTACAGATGCACTTCACTCTCTTCTCTCCTTGTGAATAGAATGAGCTGCAAATGCTAAATTGAATCACAGAACCCCAGCGTGGGGACTGCTGGAAGGGAGCTCTGGAGATCATCCAGTCCAACCCCCCTGTTCCAGCAGGGGCACTCAGAGCTGCCCAGGATCAGGATGTCCAGGTGGGTTTGGAAGCTCTCCTGAGAAGGAGACTCCACAACCTCTCTGGGCACCCTGCTCCAGGGCAGTACCCTCAAAGTCAGGAATTTCTTCTGTCTGTTCAGGTGGAACCTCCTGGGTTGCAGTTTGTGTCTGCTGCCCCTTGTCTTGTTAATAGGCACCACTGAGAGGGGTCTGGCCCCATCCTCTTGCCCCCCAGCAGCCCTTTAGCATTGCTCAGGTCCCCTCTCAGGCTGCTGTTCTTCAGGCTCAGCATCCCCAGGGCTCTCAGCCTTTCATCCTCCTAGAGATGCTCCAGCAGCTTCGTAGCCTCAGCTGGACTCTGCCCAGTAGTTCTCTGTCTCTCTTGAACCTGGGGAGCTGCAGACTGGACCCAGGATTCCAGCTGTGACCCCATTGGAGAACAGAGGAGGTCTAGATAGATAACCTGTGGCTGGAGCTGAGTTGGCAGTGGTGAAGGGTTGAAGCCCACTCCTCAAAAATGTTACCTTGCAGGGGTTAAAGACTGAACTGGTGGCTGACAGAGTTCCTTTACTTGCTCAACTCTGCCATTCCATTAAAAAAGAGTTCTGCCATTCGATTAAAAATGATGAAATCAAGCAAGCCATTGGTGTTGTTTGGGGTTCAGCCTTTAGGGGCACAGCTCAGGCAAACATCCCTTGCCCAATATGCAAACTATGTGAGCAATCCGAGGAGGAGGAGGAGGAGGAGGAGGAGGAGGGAGTGATACCTTCAGCACCACGCTGAGCTGTCAGGTCAGAGAGACAGCAAAAACAAACAGGAGCTTGCATCGGCATGCAAAGAGAGGGTGGGCATGACCTCAGGAGCTTGGTATGTGTTTGAACAGCAGCTTTGCTCATGCCAGAGCTGCTTTGAATGGATTACTGATGGATGTTTCCTCTGGGATGGAGCCTGCACCTCTCCTTACCTTATTTTTGCTGCCTGCGTGTGAAGGTTGCTTTGAAGAACGCAGATTTCAAGCCCTGGCAGTGGTGATGATCTCCAAACCACTCATAAGATGCTCATGGGCCAAGGGCTGGAGCAGCTCTGCTGTGGGGATGGGCTGAGTGGGCTGGCTGGGCTTGTTCAGCCTGCAGAAGAGAAAGCTCCAGGGGGACCTTAGAGCTGCCTTCCAGTACCTGAAGGGGACCTGCAGGAAGGCTGCAGAGGGACTTTTTGTGAGGGTGTCTAGAGGTGGGACAAGGAGGGGATGGTTTGAAGCTGAGGAGAGCAGGGTTAGACTGGAGCTGAGGAAGAAGTTCTTCAGTATGAGGGTGCTGAGACTGGAATGGGCTACCCAGGGAAGTTGTGGATGTCCTCTCCATGGAGGTGTTCAAGGACCAGCTTGGATGAGGCTTTGAGCAGCCTGGGCTAGTTGAGAGATGTCCCTGCCCATGGCAGGGAGGTTGGAGTAGATGATCTCTGAGGTTCCTTCCAACTTTAGTCATTCTAGGATGATTTTAGTCTCTTCTGATGTCATGTTGCCTTCTTACACAGAAGTCCTTCCAACTTCTGCCATTCTAGGATGGTTTTCATCTCTTTTGAGGTCCTGTTACCTTCTTACAAGGGTTAATGCTTTGTGCATATTTGATCTTGCATTTCTGATTTTTTGTTCCTGACACTTGGCTGCAGCTGCAGCGTTGCCATAAACCAAACCTGTGCCCTGGACTCTTCCCTTTAAACATGTCAGGCCTTGCACTCTCTGCAAAGTGTTTGTTGGTACCAAGGTGGGGGTTGTTTGGAGAGAGATCAAAAGGCCTTCTCACCAAGTTTGTGTGTCTGTGTTTGCGGAGTAGTGAGGGATCATCCCACCTTTGAGTAGTGAGGCATCATCCCACCTTTGAGTAGTGAGGCATCATCCCACCTTTGCCTTCTTTTCTTCTGGAGCAGTATGGCAGGGAGAAGAGAAATCTGAAGGCAGGGCTGGGGGATTAGGGTAGTGCTGCCTGCCAGGGAGAGAAAGCAGCTTAGGGGCAGCAGTGCCCTGAAGCTTCTGTGTCTTGCTGCTTCTAATCTGCCTTGTCTGAAGTCGTTGAAATGGATTTCATTCCCCTAAACACCTTAAAGAGCTTTCCATGTAGGAGCTGATCTGGATTTTTTTTTTGCCTCAGACCTCTTCCTTTTTTTTTTCCCCCTTTCTCAGCAGGCAGCAGTTCTGCAGGCAGGGGATGTTCACCTCCCACCAGCCACTCAGTCTTTTCAAGGGGGAAAAAAAGAAAAAAACCACTTAAGTCTGCAATTTAATTTAATTGGATTTTTTGTTGTAGGTTTTTTTTTTTTTTCCCCTTCTGGTCAGGCAGCAAGCTCTCAGAAAGGGAACCTGACCTTGTTGCTCGTGGATCAGTCTGCAGTTTGACCCCAGTGTGGGTCGGGGTTGTAGGGTTTGTGTCTGCTGGGGCAGGGTGGGAAGTGCACGGAGCAGGCACCAGAAGCCAGGCAGCACAAACGCCCCTAGGAGAGCACTGCACAGCAGGCTTTGAGGAGCTGCTTGCACAGCTGTGTTCTTCTGATTCAGCAGAAGTCATCTTCCTTTGTCTGTTTGGGCAAGAAGCTGAGGTGTTTCTGTCTCAGGCAGTTGAAGATTTGGGGAGAAAGAATTGGGTTTGAACTCTGGGCAGGATTCCTGCAGTGGGAAGCAGTTGCTTGATGAGCTGGAGCAAGAGCTGCTTTGTCTGGAGCCAGAGGGGTTCCTGCCAGAAGCTGTCACACCACCCACGTGGAGCACTCTGTACAGCTCTGCAGCCCCCAACACAAGCAGGACATGGAGCTGATGGAGCCAGTGCAGAGGAGGCCACCAAGATGCTGAGAGGGCTGCAGCAGCTCTGCTCTGAGCACAGGCTGAGAGAGTTGGGGCTCTGCAGCCTGCAGAGGAGAAGGCTGCCAGGAGACCTTGGAGTGGCCTTCCAGGATCTGAAAGGAGCTCCAGGAGGGCTGGGGAAGGACTATTGACAAGGTCTTGCAATGAGAGGATGAGGAGAAACTGGCAGAGGGGAGATTGAAAGTGGATGTTCTTTGCAGTGAGGCTGGTGAGACACTGGCACAGGTTGCCCAGGGAGGTTGTGGAACACAGAAGCACCAAAAGTGATTCTGTGCCCCACAACCTCCCTGGAGAGGTGTACAGGACCGGGTTGGAAGAGACCTTGAGCAACCTGTTCCAGTGGGAGGTGTCCCTGCCTATGGCACAGTGGGGTTGGACCTGGCTGAGCTTTGAGCTCCCTTCCAACCTAAACCATTCTATGAACTGTCAGGGTTGGAAGGCACCTCAAGGACCATCTAGTCCCAACCCCCTGCCGTGGGCAGGGACACTTTGCACTAGATCAGGTTGCACAGAGCCACATCCAGCCTGACCTTAAAAACATCCATGAGGTCTTTTAAGGTCCTTCCAACCCCTACCATTCTGTGGTAAGTTAGTAGTTGTTTATCTTCCAATCATTGCCTTAAGTTTTTTCAGACAGCTCCTTGAGGCTTTTGTGGACACAACCTTGAAGTGTGAATTAGTCTTGGCTTTGGTTTTGATAAGCTGCTCCTTGCAATGTTGATTGCCAGGGGTGGTCTAGGTTGGAATTTGGGGACGATTTCTTCATTGATAGGCTGCCCAGGGAGGTGGTGGAGTCACCACCCGTGGTGACCTGGCACTCTGGGGACATGGTTTAGTGGGCTTGGTGGCTGGACTCAGTCTTAGAGGTCTTTTCCGGCTTTGATGCTTCCATGGTTCTATGAAAACAGTCTGGAAAAGCAAGCACCTCGCTGCTGAAAACCTGGAGTGGGCTCACTGGTGTTAAGGAACTACTTTCACTAACGTAGGAAAGAAGTTAGCAAGACTCCACTGATGGCTGGATTAAGCAGGAGCTCTGTGAGAAGGTGCCAGAGGGTTCCTGGAGCCGTTCTGCTTTCCATCAGGTCGTGCAATCCAAGTGCTTTGTTTTTGTTTGTCTTCGCAGGCGCTCGCAGCCAATGCTGGGACAGGGTTTGCAGTGGCAGAGCCTCAGATTGCCATGTTCTGTGGGAAGCTAAATATGCATGTGAATATCCAGACTGGGAAATGGGAGCCTGACACTTCTGGGACCAAGAGCTGCTTTGGAAGAAAGGAGGAGATTCTGCAGTACTGCCAGGAGGTGAGTTTTGCTGTGTTGATCCTCACTATTCTCTCCTGCTAAAGAATCGGATTCTAATTTAGCCAGGAATTGGATTGGAATTTTGCCAGTCAACAGCAAATTAGCCCCACAGGAGAGTGACTTGTGTCTGAGTAGCTTGTGTCTGCCCAGGGAGGTGTTTGAGGCCACATCCCTGGAGGTGTTTGCAGCCAGGCTGGATGAGGCTCTGGCCAGCCTGGTCTAGGGTAGGGTGTCCCTGCCCATAGCAGGGGGGTTGGAACTGATCCTTCTGGTCCCTTCCAATCCTGACTGATTCTATGATCCCTGAGCTGTCTTGCTGAGTTACTGCCCAGGAAGAGCAGGGAGGATGCTGCAGAGGGATTTAGGAGCTAGCTCTGCTTTAGATCACTTCACACTGCCGCAGAAGGTCCTTGGTCTGGAAGTCAGAGAGCTGTCTGTGTTTGCAGGGGCTTCTCCAGATGTTCTCCTCTCAGCTGGCTTATCAGCATCTGCTCCACGCTGTGCCAAGTGAAACCTGGCACCTATTCTGAGCAGAATGTGGCTGTGTTGTTCTTGCTGAGGTGTTCAGCCAAAACATTAGAAAACTACTCTCATTCCCCAGTGTTTTTAGGCTCTTTATGTTTCACCATAAACAGCATCTCCTTTGCAGCATGCTCCAGATAGACACTCCTCAAGGCCAAGAGCTTTAATTGTCCCTCTGAGGTGACAGGCACATCAGTTACCACAAGGGATGTATTTTTAAATGGGAAGGTGATAGAGCACACCATGTCTGGGCTGGAAAATTTTTGAAGAGCTATTTTACAAGGCTGAGAGAACTGGGGCTACTTTTGGTTCACCCAGCGGAAGCCTAAATTTAAGTCAGTGTCTGGACTTGAGAGCTGGAACAGGACACGAGGATCATCTTAGTACATCAGAAATGGAGCAGGCCTGAGGAAACTTGAGGAGGTAGGTGAATGATGACAAGTGACAAAGACAGGCTGAAGATGTTACTCAACCCTGTTTGTTGGTGACTGCACCAGACAAATGCTTCTCCTCCACACACAAAGCCAAACCAACCAACAAATGCTTCTCCTCCACACACAAAGCCAAAGTGCTGATGAAGGCTCTTGTCCCTGACCTGGCTTTCTCCTGCTGCTGGAGAGCTAGTGGGAGATGTCCCTGCCCATAGCAGTGGGGTTGGAACTGGATGAGCTTTAAGGTCCTTTCTAACCCAACCCATTCTATGAATCCATGTGTCCATGTGCAAAGTGGAGGCTGGTGGTTGTGTGGAGAGGTGACCTTGCTGCCCCTTTGTCCTTTCTGGAGAGAAACCCTCTCTCTGTGTCTTGTTCAACAGATGTATCCAGACCTGCAGATCACAAACGTGGTGGAAGCCAATCAACCTGTCAGCATCGACAGCTGGTGCAAGAGGGGCAAGAAACAGTGCAAGGACCACACACACATTGTGGTGCCCTACAAGTGCCTGGGTGAGTCTGTGCTGGGATGTGTTGGGGCATTCTTGTGGGAGGAGCAAAGCATTGCCTCTTGGCTCAGTTTGCAAGGTCTCTCTCCCATCAGGTGGCCATTTCCACTCCCATTTTTCTCTCCACCAGAGATGGAACTCTGCTTCTCTTGAGCAGATCCACAGCTTGTGGACAGCTGTGCTGGAATAATGGTGCCTGGCATGAAAAAGAAATCCCCATTCTCTCTGCAACTGCCATGAAAACCTGAGGACTATTGTATGGGAGCAGCACAAAGACATTGGGGTTTAACGCTCTGAATCCTATTTTTGTGGAGCTTTAATATTTTGTTGCCTTGGAGATTTAACTGCTCAGTGTGCTCAGGCTTCCTGCTTGAGACTTGGCAAGAGATCTCTATTCTCTTTCACTGCCTATATTTAAACTTTGCTGTTCCAAAGAGGCCCTGCTCCTTGCAGCTGTGTCCCATGTCCTCACTTTGAACTGGGGAAAGAGGATGAGATAAACCATGATGGGTTTCAGGGTGCTTTCCAGAATCCAGCCAGCCACTTGAGTTGGGCAGCATGCTTAGCTTGTTCACCTGCTGCCTTTTGACCTGGCACTCTCTGTGTGCCTAGGAGGAAGCTTAGTCTCAGCTGGCTGAGTCTCCTCTCACTGGATAAGACTTGCTTTGTAAGGAAGCTTGTGCAGACTCAGAAGGTCTGATGCAGGAAGCATCCAAGGGGAACCACTTTGCATCACCAGACCTCACCTGCAGCACTGTGTGCAGCTCTGGAGCCCCCAACACAAGCAGGACATGGAACTGATGGAGCCAGTGCAGAGGAGGCCACCAAGATGCTGAGAGGGCTGCAGCAGCTCTGCTCTGAGGACAGGCTGAGAGAGTTGGGGCTCTGCAGCCTGGAGAAGAGAAGGCTGCCAGGAGACCTTGGAGTGGCCTTCCAGGATCTGAAGGGGCTCCAGGAGGGCTGGGGAAGGACTATTGACAAGGTCTGGTAATGACAGGAGGAGGAGAAATGGGTTTGAACTGGCAGAGGGGAGATTGAAAGTGGATGTTAGGAGGAAGTTGTTTGCAGTGAGGCTGGTGAGACACTGGCACAGGTTGCCCAGGGAGGTTGTGGCTCCTCCTTCCCTAGAGGTGTTCGAGGCCAGGTTAGAAGAGACCTTGAGCAACCTGTTCTAGTGGGAGGTGTCCCTGCCTATGGTACAGGGCGGTTGGAACTGGCTGAGCTTTGAGGTTCCTTCCAACCCAAACCATTCTCTGAATCTCTGCCTCAGGTCAGGATGTGGTTTGAGGGAGGTGAACACAGCGAATCTGCAGGACTGCATGGATGCTGTGGGTGCTCTTCTCCTGTGTGTAATATCCTCCATTAAACAATCACAGAGCCCTTGACAAATTAAATCTGGGGAGGGCACATCCTGGCAGGGAGAGCCATCTCTTTCTAGATGTGGAAATGCAGGTCTGAGAAGCAACCAAACCCAGGTGATTATGCTGAGAACTCCTAATGGAAAGGAGGATGAAAGCAAGATCTCTGGATTTATGAGGAGTCATCTCTCAGAGAAATAATCCTCCCCCAAGCTCCTCCAGCTGGAGAATAAGCTGATTTTAGTGGTGCTGCCCTAAAATTTGATCAGCATTAAAGTGGTGAAATATTTAATTAGTGTCTTTCACAGTGCTCTTGACTTGTTCTGCCCAGCCTGCAAGGCAGCTTTGGTTTGCAGACCCTGAGCTGCAAGTCAGCCTATAAAATGCCACCTTCTTCTCCTTAGCAGTCCCCAAACTGCTTTTAGTGAATGGAAGAGGTTTCTCTGGGCTGTCTGTGACTTGTGCATGGTGCTCCAACTGAGGTTTTACCCTTGTGGCTTCCTTGCTACACGAATGCACAGACAACCTTGACCTAGCATCTTGCTGTCTCCCACCACATTTAACCACCTCTTGCCTTTCCCCCACCTCTGAAAGCTCTTTTCGTGGTTCAGAGGTGAAGAAAGGAGAAGAGGGGACCCCATTAGCACTCTCACCCAGCTGTAGAACCAAGGTAACAATAGGGCTGAGCCTGCTGAGGCTGGGCTGGGCTGTTAGGTGGCACTGCTCAGAGCTGCAAAAGAATTTTGCCCTGCTGATGGTGGCCATGAACAGGGAAGGAGATAATTAATGTGTAACCTGTAAAGGGTTTCTAGTTCCTGGGTGAGTGGAGAAGACTTTTCCATGTGCATTATGTGTGGGTGCTAGGGTCAGTGACTCTCAAAGTAGCAATTCCAGGGCTGGATTTTGTTACTGATTATTGTATTTGATCAGCTTGAGCCTCCTACCTTTGCTCCCCAGAACCACAGTCTCAGTTTTAAAGCTTGGTCAGCAGAACCATTTATTCATTGATCCATGGAATGATTTGGGTTGGAAGGGACCTTCAAGATCACCTGGTTCCAATCCCTTTCCAGTGAGGGTGAAACTGGCACAGGTTGCCCAGGGAGGTTGTGGATGTCCCCTCCCTGGAGGTGTTCAAGGCCAGGTGGGATGAGGCCTTGAGCAGCCTGCTCTAGTGAAAGGTGTGCCCATAGCAGGGGGGCTGGAATTAGATGATCTTGAAGATTCTTCCAACCCAAACCATTCTACAGATATAGGAATGTGCTGAACCCACACCTCTCAAATCCTTGAGCAACCTGGACTAGTGTTAGGTGTCCCTGCCCATGGCAGGGGGTTGAAACTAGATGGTCTTCAAGGTCCCTTCCAACTCAAACCATTCTAAGAATCTATGATGACTGAGAGTCTGTAGACCAGACTGATTATCTGTCTGTCTCTCTCTCTCCCTCTTCCCATCTTCCTCAAAGGCAAAAATCTGGTTTAAAGCTAGCACCAAAGCTTCATGACATTGGTGAGGTTGTGCTTATCTAAGTGTAGGAATGCAGTGCATTTGCTGACTGGGTTGTGCTCTGCTCTTTCTTTTGGCCTCTGCAGCTTTTGTTTGGTTAAGACTGTCCCGAGTCAGGGAATGTGCTGCAGTTGATCCTGAATTAAACCAGCTGGAAGGAAAACAAAACCAAACCAAACCAGACTTGCTGGGATGCTGGGCTACTGCAAACACAGATAACACTCAGGGCTCATAAAAATGTCTGTTGAGGGCAGCAAGGCAGCTTGAAGGAGCTCTGGTATGATGCAGCTTGTTTAGAGATTGGTGATTAAGCGCTTTGAGGAGTTCCATATGCAGCTGGAATCTGAAGAGGTTGTGTGAAATCTCTTCAGTCAATCCTGTCTGCTCCACCAACAACTGCTTGTTGACTTGCACTGTCAGCCTTGCCTTAGGGCTCACAGAGTGCTGCAGTGGCCAGCCCCTGCCCCTGCTTTTTGCCTTGGAAACTCCGAGGCTGTTTCTCTGCAGGGTTGCAGAGACAGAGAGCTGCTGCTCTGCCTTGGCCACGTGGAGATTGGAAGGGACCCTCAAAGGTCATCGTGTCCAACCCCCTGCAGGCAGCAGGGACACCCACAGCTGGGGCAGGCTGCCCAGGGCCACAGCAAGTCTGGTCTTGAATGTCTCCAGGGATAAGGGCAACAAGTTCCAGGATTTCACCACTCTCATTGTGCAGAACTTCCTCCTGATGTCCAACCCACATCTCCCCTGCTCCAGTTTCAAACCACTGCCCCTTGTCCTATCACCCCAGGCCCTTCTAAACAGCCCCTCCCCAGCTTTCCTGTAGGTCCCCTTCAGATACTGAAATGCAGCTCTAAGGTCCCCCTGGAGCCTTCTCTCCTTCAGGTTGAACAGCTCCAATTCTTTCAGCCTCTCTTTGCAGCAGAGCTGCTCCGGCATCGTCGTTGTGGCCACCTGGATCTACTCCAACAGGTCCATGTCCCTCTTGTGCTGGATACCAGCACCCCCAAGCCCTTCTCTGCAGGGCTGCTCTCAATCTCCTCATCCTCCAGGCTGCATTGATACCAAGGCTCATCCTGCCCTGCCCCAGCTGCAGGACCTTGCACTTTGCCTTATGGAGCCTCTTGAGACCTCTCTGGCTGGTCTGGATCCCTCTGGATGGCAAAGCTGTTAAAGCACAGCAAACCTTGGAAGCACAAAAGTGAGCTCTGGGGGAGTTCTGCCCCTGGCTCTGTTTTCTGCTGGGTGCTGGTGTGTGACCTGTGGCTGCTTCTTGTTTTTCAGTGGGTGAGTTTGTCAGCGATGTGCTGCTGGTCCCGGAGAAGTGCCGCTTCTTCCACAAGGAGAGGATGGACGTGTGTGAGAGCCACCAGCACTGGCACACCGTGGCAAAAGAGGTAACACAGATGGAAAAGTTACCCTCGTGACCATGGATCAGTACATTAAGGGTGGCTGCCAGGAAAACAGAGACTTCCTTTTCACGAGGAGACCCATGGAAGGGCAGCAAGGCTGGGGAAGGGGCCTGGAGCACAGCCCCAAGAGGAGAGGCTGAGGGAGCTGGGGGTGTGCAGCCTGCAGAAGAGGAGGCTCAGGGCAGAGCTCATTGCTCTCTGCAGCTACCTGAAGGGAGGTTGTGGCCAGCTGGGGTTGGGCTTGGGCTCTGCTGCCAGGCAGCCAGGGACAGAAGAGAACACAGGCCTGGATACTCCTGCCCTGGTTTGAGCTAGAACAGAACTGATTCTGATCAGGGATTTTATTTTTCAGCTAAGTCTCTTCTAAATAACTGCACTTAGAAAGAACCTGCACAACTGAAAAAAGCTGTCCTGACTAGCTTGCCCCAAGATCCCAGCAGAGGGACTGAAACCAGGGCGTTCAGACACTGCCTCCACCACTGCCTCATCCTTCTTTCCAGGCTGGAGGGCTCTGGTGGGCAGAGGATGCTTTTTTTTAATTGTTTTTCTTGCCCATTTTGCTTTCATCTACCTGCTGCTGCTGGGGATTTGGTTGGGAGTGCTTGCCTGGGGGCAATCTGAGTGTCGTTGTGCCTGATTAGTGGAGGTTTTACATAAGAGATGGATTATCTTCTCAGAATAAATCTAGCCCCTGAGAGGGTTTGGGGGTTTTTTTTGTGTTGGGTCAGTTTGTGAGGGTTTTTGTTTTGGTTTTTGGTTTTTTTTTTTAATCTGAGCAGCAAAAAAGGCTGCAAATTCTCTGCACGCCCATTTGAACTGGAGGTAATAAAAACAAGAGGCTGAGGAAATCACAGAATCATTGAGTTAGGTTGGAAGGGACCTCAAAGCTCAGCCAGTTCCAATCCCCCTGTGCCATAGGCAGGGACACTTCCCACTAGAACAGGTTGCTCAAGGCCTCATCCAGCCTGGCCTTGAACACCTCCAGGGAGGTTGTGGAGCACAGAAGTACAGAATGGGGTCTTTGATCACATTCTCTGTGCTCCACAACCTCCCTGGGCAAGCTGTGCCTGTGTCTCACCACCCTCACTGCAAACAACTTCCTCCTAACATCCAATCTCCCCTCTGCCACTTTAAACCCATTCCTCCTCTTCCTGCCATTACCAGACCTTGTCAATAGTCCCTGCAGCCTCCAGCACAAGCAGGACATGGAACTGATGGAGCCAGTCCAGAGGAGGCCACCAAGATGCTGAGAGGGCTGCAGCAGCTCTGCTCTGAGGACAGGCAGAGAGAGTTGGGGCTCTGCAGCCTGGAAAAGAGAAGGCTTTGAGGAGACCTTTGAGCAGCATTTCATTATCTGAAGGGAACCTCCAGGAAGGCTGGGGAGGGGGTTTAGAAGAGCTTGGAGTGATAGGTCAAGGAGAAGTAGTTTGAAACTGGAGCAGGGGAGATTTAGCTTGGACGTTAGGAGGAAGTTCTGCAGAGTGAGGGTGATGAAATCCTGGAACTTGTTGCCCAAGGATCTATTTGAGGCCCCATCCCTGGAGACATTCAAGACCAGACTTGCTGTGGCCCTGGGCAGCCTGACCCTGCTGGGGGTGCCTGTGCTGACTGCAGGGGGTGGGTGGGATTGGACAAGATGACCTTTGAGGGTCCTTTGAACCTTTGAATTGAGGATAAAGCTGTTTGTGCCTGTCCTATCTAAAATTCATTTGCTTTGAACATAGTTGGGGCACTTCCCCAGGAACGTGTGGCTCACTTGACATCCGTATTGGAACAAAGCAAAGCACACAGAGGCTTCTGATACACACATAATAATGCCTCTCTGACTTCATCCTTTCCTGGGGCACCACAAAGCCATGTGTTTCCTTGAGCTGAAGAGAAGTGTGTGGACATAAAGCCCAACCAGAGTTTACATTTGGCCATTTCCTGTGCAGTCTGATTATGGTTGTGCAGCACGTGACAGTAATCTCCACCCAAAGCCCATTTGCTCCACCATTCACTTACTCCAAAGTACAGTTTAATAGATGAAAGTTTGATGGAATGGCCAGCCCAGAAAAGCAAACAGTTCTGCTTCCTTCAAGTGCTCTCTCCCTGTGAGCTGGCACAAAGTGTTTGGGTCCTCATCCTGACCTTGCAAATCAGCAGTTGTTAGGGGCTGGGGGTGTTAGAGACACTAACACCAGGAAGCAGTGCAGGGTGCTGGGTCTGGGGCTGCTCAGCATGAAGGAGGGAAGGGAGAGACCTTACAGCAACCTCCCAGTACCTGAAGGGAGCTACAAGGAAGCTGGGCAGGGACTTTTGACATGGGCTTACAGTGTTAGGATGAGAGAGGATGGGTTGAAACTTAAGGAGGTCAGAGTTAGACTGGAGATGAGGAAGAGCAAGAAAACCTCATCATTAGACCTGCTTTAGCCCTGACCCTGAGTGTTTCTAGGACCAGGTTGCACATCCTAATGTTAAGATTTCTAACCTTGGTATGAGGGCAGATTTAGACTGGAGAGAAGGAAGAAATTCTTTATAGAGTGAGGAGACTGGAACAGGCTGCCCTGGGAGGTCGTGGATGCCCCTTCCCTGGAGATGTTCATGGCCACTTTGGATGAGTCCTTGAGCAACCTGCTCTAGTGAAAGGTGTGCCCATGGCAGGGGGGCTGGAACCAGATGGTCTTGAAGGTACTTCCAACCCAAACTGTTCTACAAATGTAGGAATGTGCTGAACCCACACCTCTCAAGTCCATTTCCCTGTGTCCAGACTTGTGTTCAGATGTGCTGCTTTTAGCTTTTTGCTGTAAATTGAGACCATTGCTCTGCCCAGAGAGCTTGTGGAGTCTCCTTCTCTGGGGGAGACTTCAAGCCCACCTGGGTGTGATGCTGCCTGAGCCTGCTTCAGCAAGGGGGTTGGACCAGATGATCTTCAGGTGTGTCCCTTCCAACTGCTGTCGTGCTGGGATTCTTGGGGGGGTCTGAGATAGGCAAAGTTGAGCTTTATCCAAAGCAAGAGCAGGCTGCTAAACTGCCACCCACGGGCTCCTCTTGCAGGCCTGCCTGAAAGAGGGGATGATCCTGCACAGCTACGGCATGCTGCTGCCCTGTGGGGTAGACCAGTTCCACGGCACAGAATACGTCTGCTGCCCTCAGACAAAGGTGGTGGATCAGGCTCTGTCCAAAGAGGAAGAGGATGAAGATGAGGATGAAGACTATGACCTTTACAAAAGGTAGGACACTGGGCAGAAGTGCTGCCAGCTCTGTGTGCAGATATTTCACGCAGCAGCTCCCCAGCGGCGGGGACTGAGAGGAGAATTTCTGTGCTTCTGAGTTTCCCAAGGGAATATCCTCAGCCTGAAAAAGCCTTGCAGAGGGAGAAATGCCTTTGCAGTGCTCCTGTTACTGGAGGAGCTGAAGAGCCTCCTCTCTTCACCCTTAGCTCTCCATAAAGGCTGTGTGTGATTGCTGCAGGGGGTACCTCCCCCACATCTGGCAGACTTTAAGAGGCTGATGAGAAAAGAGAGAGAGAAACCCACTCAAGCCATAGGTGTGGAGAGGCTCTGCCTGCAGCAGCAGGTGTGTTTGCAGTGGGGGAAGTCCCCTGGATGGGCTGATGAGTAGTGGATGTGTTTATTTTCCCCACCTGTAGTGTCTCTAGAGCAGCAGCAGATGAGAGCATGAGAAGGGTTGGCTGTGAAGGGTTGGCTTGGCCTTACCTTAACTCAACTCTGTCCTTCCAGCGAGTTCCCTACAGAGGCAGCTGTAGAAGACTTCACAGGAACGGCTGTGGAGGAGGATGAAGATGAGGAAGATGAGGGTGAAGAGGAGGAGGAGGAGGTGGTGGAAGACTACTATGATAGCTACAAAGTGGATGATTACAACGAAGAGACCCCCACGGAGCCCAGCAGCGACAAGGCTGCTGCTGAGAAGGAAGTCAGCAGCGACATGAAATGTGAGCCTGCTCCTAGCCTCTTGCCTCCCTCAGGCTGTTCCTGGTGGCTGTCACTCGGTGCTGGGGAGGGGGAGGATGGGGCTTGATCAAGTCCATAAAATGCCACTTGGAAGTTTTATTTGCCAGCTAAGTTAGCAAACAGAGGCAAGGCTGATGGTGCTTGTGTTTCGAGTGTTGAAGTCTCCAGAGCTGTTTGCCATCTGCTTGCAGATCAACAGCAGCTCTGCTGGCACCAAGCCCAGTGCTGGCACCTTGAATGAGCACCTCCAGGAAGGCACCACCAGGAAGGTGCAGTCTTGAGGCCAAAAAACAAGCTCGTCTGCATAGGCTGATCGTGGAAAAACCTTTGAGGCGTTTGGGGGCACACTAAAGAGTTTCCAGCCCTAGTTTGGGGTGGTGACCTTGGATTTGCTGTTTTCCAGCAGTTTATGGAAAGGAGGCTGAAAGCGGTGGGCCTTACTCTGCAGAGGTGGCCTGAAGGTGCCATTTCAGGGTGAGGAAGACACTTGGTGCTGCCTCAACCTTTGCATAAACCCTTCTCTGTCAGGAAAATAAGTCAGCCAACACAGCTGGCCCACTTTTATTCCACGAGCAATAAATCCTTAGCGCAGCAGCATTAAATACTACACTTGTGGGTAGCTTTTAAGTGGTAGGTGCCACTGCAGAGGGCATCTGCTGCTCGTGTGGTGCCTCAGCACTCTCTGGTGTGTCCTGTACTTTGCGTGTGGAAGTGTCTGCAGAGGAAGGAGGAGGGGAGAGGGGATGAAATTCAATTAGCTACAGCTCACTGAATCATTGCCAGCAGTTCTTGCATCTCTTTTGGGAAAATGCCAGCGTGCTGCAGATAATTTTACTTGCAGAAGCAGGGCTGAGCTCGTGTGTGTGTAGAGGGCTGGTAGGGATCTGCAGGGTGAAACGAGAATGGGGATGTTTGTTTTGGAGGTACAGAGGCTTGGTTTGCCCCCAGAGTAGCATGAACAGTTGCTAACTTACAGACTGTATCTGTTCTCTTGCCTCAAGATAACCCAGCTGCTTACACTGCCTGCTTATTGTGAAGCTGTCCAGGTGCCCTGGCTACCTGGAGTGTTGATTTTTAGTGTCTCTCTAAGATGTTTCACACCTTCAAAGCTCTGCAGCTGAGATTGCTGTGGCCATTGTGTTCCTTTTTGCTTAGCCTACCTTTTCACTTGCTCTTGTGCCTCACCTTTAGGATGTGACCTGTCTGTCCAGGCAGAGTGCAGTGAAACAGGACCTCTGCTCTGAGGACAGGCTGAGAGAGTTGAGGCTCTGCAGCCTGCAGAAGAGAAGGCTTCAAGGAGACCTTAGAGTAGCCTTCCAGTGTCTGAAAGGGGCCTACAGGGACTCTTGGCAAGGCCTGGTAATGACAGGACAAGGAGAAAGGGGTTTAAAGTGGCAGATTGAAAGTGGATGTTAGGAAGAAGTTGTTTGCAGTGAGGGTGGTGAGACACTGGCACAGGTTGCCCAGGGAGGTTGTGGAGCACAGATACAGAGAATGTGCTCCACAACCTCCCAGGGGATGTTCAAGGCCAGGCTGGATGAGTGACCTGTTCCAGTGGGAGGTGTCCCTGCCTGTGGCACAGGGGGGTTGGAACTGGCTGAGCTTTGAGGTCCCTTCCAACCTAACCCATTCTATGATTCTGTGGTCCTGGAATGCTTTAAGCAGCCCCAATGGGCTTTCTTTCCATCATGTTGGTTTTACACACTGGAGGCTCTCCCACTGGGACACCCCACGCAGAGCGCTGTGGCATCAGCAAAACACATCCTTGCTGTTGCAGCCTTTAGCTAAGGAGAAACCACTCCTGGAGATGACAGCTCCGTGCTGAGGCAGCTGCTTGGGCTTGCAGCTCTCTGCACAGCACTGGCAAGCCTTGTGAGGGCTGCTTTAGCAATGCCAGCCCCCCCCTGCACAGCGACAGAAGCCCTTTGGTGGGTGAAGCAGCGATGCCGAGGCCGGCGCTTGGTGTGCCCCAGGAGGAGGTGTGCACTGGTGGCAGCAGCAGGCTGTGTAAGTGGCTGGGCGAGGCCCGTGCTCCTCACTAGCTGATGTTCTAACCCGTCTCCACACAGCTGTCTGCTCCCAGGAGGCGATGACAGGGCCCTGCCGGGCTGTGGTGCCTCGTTGGTACTTCGACCCTAACAAGAGAAAGTGCATTCGCTTTATATATGGAGGCTGCGGAGGCAACAGGAACAATTTTGAGTCAGAGGAGTATTGTATGGCTGTGTGTAAAAAGATGAGTAAGTCCTGCCTCCCACTGGCCCCTTCTGAGCTAGCCTCTGTCTGTCTGGCGTTTGGTGTCTCCTCCTCCTTGCCCAGGTCAAGAGAGGATCCGTCTGTAGCTCATCCTCTTGGCTCTGGTGTCCGCGGCACTTCTGTCTGTCCTTCCGCAGCACTCTCCCCTTGTCTCTGCTTCTCTAGGTCTCCAGGGTGAACTTTCCTTGGGAAAGTGGCTCTTGGCCTTCACTGTCTGTGCTCACCATTGCCTTGCAGCTCTTGTCGAGGCTTAGTTGTCCTCTTCAGACCTGTAGCAGTGCCCAGGGGCTGTCTCTAACCTCTCGTCCAATCTCCTGGTTTGCCTAACTGTTATATTTTTTCCCTCCCAAAGAGAAGGGAGGAAGCATTCCCTTCCCAGCTGTGTTACCATGCATGTGTTTGACCACTTGGACATTTGGTGCACTGTGGTGCAGAGCAGGAGACATTTCCTTGCTATTGTGCTTTGGGAAAAATTACCAGAGACGTGGTACAGGACTCAGATCTCAAGGCTGGAGGTGTTAAAAGCCAGGCTGGATGATGCCTCGAGCTAAACTGTGCTCTCCTGGGAGGTGTCCATGCCCGTGGCGGGGGGGTTGGAAGTGGATGAGCTTTAAGGTCCCTTCCAACCCAAACCATTCTGTGAATTTGCTGAACCCAACCCCTTTCACACCCCTTTGCTCACACTTGGGTGCTGTGTGTTGCTATTTATTGTGTGTTCAGACCCAGCCAGGTTGTGGAGTCTCCTTCACACCCGCCCTGGCTGTCCCTGCCCATGGCAAGGGGTGGGGTTGGAACTAGATGATTTTTAAGGTCCCTTCCATCCTAAGCCACCTCTGATTGTGTGATTCCCCCTTTTCAGCTCAGTCTGAAATACAGGCAGTGAGTCAAACCCTGCCTTTTTGAGAGCTTGAGGTATTCCTTGGCACCGTTTTCAACTGGCTTTTAGGGCAGATGATGAAACTCACTCACTCACTCACTCACTCACTCACTCACTCCTCCCTCCCCCCCCCAAAAAAAAANACTCACTCACTCACCCCCCCCTCCCCCCCCCAAAAAAAAAACAAACCAACCAACCCAAACAGACCCAACAACATTTTAACCTCCTTATTAATCTCCTTGTTGAACTCCAGCACTTCCACTTCAGCTCCCATTAAAGCCTTTTTGAAAGGCTTTTTTTTGTGTGTTCTCTGGGGCTTGGCAGTCTGACTGTGGAGCCATAATCCTGTTTACAGAATGGGCTTCGTGTGAGTGCTTTAGGTTGGGCTGATCTAACTGAAGTGGTGGAATAAAAGATGGGGATGTCAGGAGCCTTTTTTTTTTTTTTTTTTTTTTCTTTTGGACAAAAGTTTGGCCTGTTAGAGAGGGATTTGAGACTGGAAAGGGAATTCTTTGTGGCCAAGCCTGGGTCAGAAATGGTGTGAGGAGGCCCAGAGTACAGTAACTGGTGTGACATTGTCCCTTGCACACAATCCCTCCTTCACTTCTTCTCTAGTTAGAATAAAGGTTCCCAAGGGAGGTTGTGGATGCCTCCTCCCTGGAGGTGTTCAAGGCCAGGTTGGATGAGACCTTGAGCAATCTGGGCTGGTGGGAGGTGACCCTGCCTGTGGCAGGGGGGGTTGGAACCAGATGATCTTTAAGGCAGTTTCCAACCCAAACCATTCTATGAATCCAATTCAAGTGCATAGTGAAGCACAAGGCAGATGTTGTTCTGCAGCATCTCTTCTGTCAGTGACCTGTTAGAGGCTTTTCTCCCACCCAAATTTATAGAATCACAGAATTGTTTAGGCTGGAAAAGACCTCCAAAATCATCCAGAGTCCAAGGAGCAACCCACCATGGCCACTAAAGCATGTCCCCAAGTGCTGTGGGCACAGCTTTCTTGAATACCTCCAGGGATGTGCAGAGCTCCGGTTGGGGATTTTAGCCATGCCTGAAGCTGTCAGCTCCGAAATGTTCTTTCTCCCCTTGTCAGATGTAAATGTTGTGAAGATCCAAGCCCCACAGTTTATTGGATGGGTCAGTTTGTCACACTGAGCCTCCTTCTGTTGCTGTCTTGTCTAATATCGTTGCCTGTTAGTCCTGCATGGTGCATCTGGTAGGGAAAGGTAGGTTTGAAGTGTGAAATACTGGGCAGAGTTCTGTGCAGATTGACTGTCAAGCTCCCTAATCACATTAATGATGTCTGGGGCTGGCTTGTCAGCAAACAGCTCCTGCACAAAATGTCATTTAAACCACCCCAAGCCAAAGTGAGAGGGAAGAGAGAACAAAAATGGGTTCTTTGGGGGTTTTCTTTCCTGTAGTCCCAAGCAACTCTGCTGCTGGAGCTGGAAAATGCTCCTCTCAGAACTAGGGAGGGGACCTACCAGGTGCTGGTCGCCACAGTGCATTGCTGTGGCTGGGGGATGATGTCACCAACTGATGTTGTGCAGTCAGTTGGTGACTTAAAGATCCCCAAATGGGCTCCTGGTAGGTTGTGGTGGTTCAGTAACCTCAGCCTGCCAGGTTGTTAACTGTGCAGGCGTGGAGCTTCCTCTCCCTGCCTGTCCTTTGCAATCCCAGCATCTCAGCTCCCCCACCCTGGCTTACCCTCAGCCTCTCCTTGCAGTGCCAACTGATGATGTGGATGTCTACTTTGAAACCCCTGCTGATGACAACGAGCATGCCCGCTTCCAGAAGGCCAAGGAGCAGCTGGAGGTCAGGCACCACAACCGCATGGACCGGGTGAGCACCTGGCTTGAGGCTTCCTGGGTACTGCCTGGTGCCCTCTGCACACTGGTGGTGCCCTGGCATCTGGGGGCTGGAGCTCCTCTGCTGTGGGAGCTGCAGACTGGGCTTGTTCAGACTGGGGTGACCTTAGAGCTGCCTTCCACTACCTATAGGGATCCTACAGGAAGGCTGCAGAGGAACTTCTCATGAGAGTGTCTAGAGGGGAGTGGTTTGAAGCCAAGGGAGAGCAGGGTTAGGCTGGAGCTGAGGAAGAAGTTCTTCAGTACAAGGGTGGTGGGACTCTGGAATGGGTTGCCCAGGGAGGTTGTGGATGCCCTCTCCCTGGAGGTGTTCAAGGCCTTGAGCAAACAAGTCTAGTTGAGAGGTATCCCTGGCCATGGCAGGGAGGATGGAGTAGATCTGTGAGCCCCTTCCAACCTGAGCCATTCTTGATTCCTTTCCAGTTTCCAGCCTTCAGCATGTTCCTTGCAGCGTGACCAGACCCTGGCAGTTAGGTTTGCACATCTTCAGAGTGTTGGGAGAGGGAAATCACTGGGGACAGTGCCTAATGGACTTTTCCTGGCTAGCTGCTCAGAGAGCTTAAGTGCTAGATTTAAACCCCACAGCTGTGCTTCAGAGCCTGGCCAGGCTGTACAAAGCTCTGCCTGGGAAGGGGAATTAGCTCTCAAAGGTCAGACGTGAGCTTGTGTCTTGTTGATGTGTCCTGTCCTTTCCTTGCCCAGGTGAAAAAGGAATGGGAGGAAGCAGAGCACCAAGCTGTGAACCTCCCCAAGGCAGAGAGGCAGACTCTCATCCAGGTAAGAGGTGAAAGGGGAAGGTTACTGCTGCACAGACTACATGAGAGATGCTAATGCTCAGAGCCAGAGGATGAGTGAGATGGAGGAGCAGCTTTCCTGGCCTGTCAGCAGCTGCCTTTTCCAGGAGGTCTGCTTCAATTGGGTGCTTTGTTCTTCAAGCTGCAGATGACCTGATACTGTGCCAGGTCCTCTCCTCACCCCGGCAGTAGGAAACTGTCTCATTCCTCAAGCGTAGCCAAGTTGTAACTTCAGCCCTTTGGCCTGTTGTGCCTCACAGCCCAGGTCAGCTTGGCCCTGGCTCTCTGGACACACATTTCCTCTTCAGGCAGACTTAGTGAAACCTGCTTGGACAGCAGATTAAAGCTGGGCTGCTGCCAACGTGCCCATCCCCTGCCTTAGGAGGGGAGTTCAGCTGGGCTGGGGTTAATCAGGGATATTTGCAGTGTGGGATTGTTGGGGGCAGGCTCTTCTGGCACTGGTAGTCCTCTCAAACCAATAGACAGCTTAAGGCAGGCTCCAGATTTTAAGCCCATTTGGGAACACAGTTTCTGTCTACTTTTCTTTTAACATAAAGCACTCTTAAGTCCAAAAGAGTTTTTTCATCATCTCTGTTGAAATATAACAGTGCCTGACAGACTTTACTGACTTCTTCTTAATATCAGGTGACTGGACAAGAGGAAATGACCTGAAATTGTGCCCAGGGGAGGTTTAGCTTAGATAATGAGGGAGAATTTCTTACCTGAAAGGGCTGTCAAGCCTTGGAACAGGCTGCACAGGGAGGGAGTGGAGTTCCCGTCCCTGGAAGCGTTCAAGACATGGCACTCTGGGGCACGGTTTAATGGCCATAGTGGTGTTGGGTTGAGGATCTTGGAGTTCTTTTCCATCCAAAATGACTCTGTGATGACAAATCCCCTTTGTAAACACACTTGGAAGTTCAGGTGAGTGGCTGTAGGCTGGAGGCATCCATCCTGTTTCCACATGGGTGGAGGGAAAGAGTTAATCCTGTGTCATCCACTCAGTGTAATCTGCATCTCCCAACTTCAGCATAATCTTCAGGCCCTGTGCTCTCTTCAGGCCTTTGAAGCAGGTTGTGAAGGAAGCTTGGGAGGCAAATTGCCACTGTGGAACTCAGAAAGATGAAGCCAGCATCAGCGTTTCTCAGTGCCCTTCTCTGCTGCTGTAGGTGCCCAGGACGCGCAGCGCGGCAGGCTGCGCTTGTTGTGAGGAGTGAGGTGAGAGGCAGCAGCACACAGCACATTTCACACTGGCTCCTTCCTTCCTCCCCCCCAGCACTTCCAGGCGATGGTGAAGTCTCTGGAGAAAGAGGCAGCGAGTGAGAAGCAGCAGCTGGTGGAGACTCACCTGGCTCGTGTGGAGGCCATGCTGAACGATCGCCGCCGCATTGCTCTGGAGAACTACCTGGCTGCTCTGCAGGCTGACCCCCCCAGGGTGAGTTCTTCACAGCTGCAGAGCCTGCAGGCTGGGAATGCCTTGGGGAGAAGACTGCCTCTGACTTGCTCAGGAAGAAGCTGGGATTAGATTCCCAGTAAAGAATCAAAAGTTGCGTTAGGTTGCCAGGGACCCTCAAAGGTCATCTTGGCCATCCCGTTGCAGTCAGCAGGGACATCCCCAACTGGAGCAGGCTGCCCAGGGCCACATCGAGTCTGACCTTAAATGTCTCCAGGGATGGGGCCTCAAAATACATCCCTTGGCAGCCTGCCCTCGAGGTGTTCAAGACCAGGGTGGATGAGGCCTTGAGCAACCTGGTCTAGTGGAAGGTGTCTCTGTCTGTGGCAGGGGGGATGGAATTTGACAATCTTGAAGGTCCCTTCAACCCAACCCATTCTATGAATCTATGAACTAAGAAGGAAATATCAAAGAGGCTGGCACAGGTGATAGAGCTGCTCAGCAGCAAAGCAAGCTCAGGTCTGAAGTGCTGTGTTTCAGCTGTGAACCAAAGTGCTCTGAGCAGATCAATAGAGCTTCTCATCCCCCTCTACTGTGCTCTGGTCAGACCCCATCTTGAGTACTGCCTTCAGATTGGGGATCCCCAGTTGAAGAGGGACAGGGATCTGCTGGAGAGGGCCCAGCAGAGGGCTGCAAGGATGGTGAGGGGACTGCAGCACTGCCTGGGGACAAGAGGCTGAGGGACCTGGGGCTGCGTAGTCTGCAGAAGAGAAGACTGAGAGGGGATTGGATCAATGTTTATAAGTATCTGAGGGCTGGGGGTGAGGAGTGGGGGGACAGGCTCTGCTCACTGCTCCCTGCCATAGGCCGAGGAGCAATGGATGGAAGCTGCAGCACAGGAAGTTGCAGCTCAACACAAGAGGCAACTTCTTGCCTGTGTGGGTCCCAGAGCAGTGGCACAGGCTGCCCAGAGAGGTTGTGGAGTCTCCTTGTCTGGAGCCTTTCCAGACTCTGTCTGGATGTGTTCCTGTGTGCCCTGAGCTAGTTTGGATGGTCCTGCTGTGGCTGGGGGGTTGGACTGGATGGGCTCTTTGTGTCCTTTCCAACCCCTGACATCCTGTGAGCTCTCCTCCCACAGCCCCACCGCATCCTGCAAGCCCTGCGGCGCTATGTCCGCGCCGAGAACAAGGACCGGCTGCACACCATCCGCCACTACCAGCACGTCCTGGCAGTCGACCCAGAAAAGGCTGCACAGATGAAATCTCAGGTACAAGGATGGGTTGCAATCAGGGGAGGCTGCTGGGGACTTCAGAAGCTAAGCATTGAGTCCTCACACTGATCTGCTGGGTGGTACAGCAAGGACTTGGAACGAGTTTGGCATCGCTTTTTGTGTTCCCTTTCTTCAAGCCCCCATCCCCCAAATTATTCCCTGGGCACTTGGTCATCCTTGAAGAGACTTCCTCGCTTTTTCCAGGCCCCCATGTCTGTGCTCCTTTCGTTGGGCATGTTCTTCATGATGCCTGTTTTGAGTTTGTGGAAGTCCTTTTGTGCCTCTGTGGAGTTATTGCCTTGTTCTCAAAGCATAACACACAGCCCTTGCCAAGCACTTGATCACCACTGTTAGCTTTATTACTCACTCTGCCTTAATGAGTTTATTTTGTGCCTTTGCAATATCTTTTTGCTCCTGAGCAGCCAGAAAGCCATTTCCTTTCTGCTGGTTGGTGTATGTGAATGTGCTGCTTCAAGTGGATGGCAGAGCTGGAGGAGTAACTGCAGATACTCCACAAATCCTTTGAATCCTGGTCCTGCTCCTTGTTTTTATGACCTGTTCCTAAAATAGTTAAACATGAACTGAAGAGTCTAAGTAAAATCCAATGGAAGAGTGGTCTGATAACACCAAGAGAGGTCAGTTCCTAAGGGTGTGCCCTTTCACAGGGAAGCAGAGAGAACTCACTGCCCAGCCTGAGCTTTAGCAATCTCATCTCTGTTTCACCAGTCCTGGTTTGCTAGGGGGGAAAGAAAGTGTCTAGTGGTCATGGAGATGTTGATAGAAGGTTGAGTTTGATGATCTTAGAGGTCTTTTCCAACCTTACTGATTCTGAGTGGCAAAAAAAATGTCTAGCGGTCATGGAGGTGTGGGTAGAAGGTTGAGATTGATGATCTTAGAGGTCTTTTCCAAGCTTAATGATTCTGGATTCTGTCTTTTATAACTAGGAGATGGAGATACCATGGGTTTAAGAGCAAGAGAGGGACTTGAGGAGTGAGACAGGAATGGGAATACCAGGGGTGAGACAGGGTCTGGAGTCTGAGCTGTCTCCTCTGGTGGGGTGTAGAGCAGTGCTGCAGTGACACTCAAGAAGCAAACCTCCCACTTGGATGTGCCTGCTCCGTGGCATCTTGTTTTCTGGGAGCCAGCAGCACAGCTTCAGCTCTCCCCTCTCAGCCTGTCACTGCTTCCATGACTCTTGCTCCTCAGAGCTGTAGCAGTTGTATTTACAAGCTGGCTTTTGGCTTGCAGTGCAGAATGGGTGCTTGCATCTGCAGAGGCAGCTTAGCATATCAAGCAGAGTCCACCCTGACCCTTTGTTCTGCGGAAGCCCAAGGGGGAGTGTGTGGAGTGTAGTCTTAAGCTAAAACCTAAACAGTCCTTAATTCATTCTGAAGGCTGCAGTGTCAACAAATCGACGTGCCAGGCATGGGGGTGGTACAGTTCAATTTCCATTCCCTTTGCTTTTCAGCTGCACTTTTAAGCTCCTCAATCGATCCCCATGATTGACAGGCTGCCACATGTAAAATTAAATTGCTTTCCTCCTTGCTCTTAAAGGTCAGGTGCACGTCAGACTGTAAAACAGGTCGGTTCAGCTCCTTAGCTGCTCTCTTCCCCAGCCTTTGGCCACCCCTGTCAGTGCTGGCCTTGCTCTGCACCATCCCTGGTGATGCAGCACCCTCTTCAGGTCAGGCTCCACTTCACTGGGGCATTTAATCTGCTGGGGGGGAGCGACTCTGAGGCTGCAGGAGCTGGAATCCATTTCTCCAGCGAAGGGAGAGTGCTCTTGCCAGCGAGTGGGTGGAGTGGGTGCAAGACAAATGTAATGCCAGCACCGTTCTGAAAGGCACCTTTGTTCTGAACCCAGGGCTGATAAATAAGATTGCCTGCTGCTGCTGCTGCTGCTGTGTGGATCTCTGCTAGTAGTCAGGAATGATAATCCATTTAATAAAGCACTTGCTGGGGGCTGCAGCAAGCAGTGAATTATGACTCTGTCTGCCGTATGGTTACAGCAGGAGTCAAAGGAATCCTTCCTCACCCCCTTGCCCAAAGTGCTGGGGGAGCCATGTGCACATGGCCACTTGCAGTGTTAGCAGCACTCGGAGGACTGGGCTGGCTCCCAGCCTCTTGCCTGGCATGGCAAATCCACCAGCAGTTGATATCTTATTCAACAAGCACTCCACAGCTACCTGAAGGGAAGTTGTAGCCAGGTGGGGGTCAGGTTCTTCTCCCAGGCAACCAGTGACAGGACAAGTGGGCATGGTCTGAAGCTGTGCCAGGGTTGGATATTAGGAAGCATTTCCTCATGGAAAGGGGTGATTAGGGACTGGAATGGACTGCCCAGGGAGGTGTTGGAGTCACCATCCCTGGAGGTCTTTAAGGAAGGATTGGATGTGGTGGCCACGGTTTAGCTGATGTGGTGGTCTTAGGTCATAGGCTGGACTCGATGATCTCCAAGGTATTTTCCAGCCTCAGTGCTCCTGTGGCTGTGTGTGCTCCTGTGAAGGGAGGTGCTGGTAGCAGCCCAGAGCCTGCTCCCACACACTCTGTTGCCCTTGCAGGTGATGACACATCTCCATGTGATCGAGGAGCGGATGAATCAAAGCCTGTCTCTGCTCTACAAGGTGCCATATGTGGCTGAAGAAATCCAGGATGATATTGGTGAGTCTCTCTCTCTCTCTGCGTGCCAGCTCCTCTGCCACCATTTCAGACTCCAAAAAGATTGCCAGCTGCTTTGAGGGGGTGCCCACCACAGCAAGCAGAGAGTCTCTAGGTTCTGCAGCACTGCCAGTCAGAAGAGCTTGTTCCTGAGAACATTCACTGTCTGTTTCAGAAAGAGCCAATGGCATTCAGAGTACCAAAGCTCTCTCTCAAAGGGAGATGAAAAAAAAAATCCATCAAAATAAGCAGATGCTTTATAGTTTAGAGCTTAATCTCATCTTTCCAAAGCCTCGTGCCACATCAAACCTCTTGGCCCTTGTTTGTCTGGGTTTTCTAGCCAGCACCTTCACTGAGAATTCCAGATGAGGCTTCAGAGCGTGCAAGATAAAATAACCTGGCAGCCCTGAGCAGCCTTCCCCTGCAGCCCTGCCTCAGCCAGGTTCAAACCATCTGCCCCTTTCTGCTCCTGCCAGCTTTTGTGCCGTTGCTGTAATCTTCCCTCTGATTCCTTTCAGATGAGCTGCTGCAGGAGCAGCGTGCAGACATGGATCAGTTCACATCCTCCGTGTCTGAGTCCCAGGTGGACGTCAGGGTGAGCTCTGAGGAGAGCGAAGAGATCCCCCTGGAGGGCAAACCCTTCCGTCCCTTCCAGGTGAAAACCTTCCCGGCCTTGCCTGAGAAGGAAGGTAGGTGTGGGACTGCAGGCTGCGGCCACTGGGGGTGCAGAACGGGGCACAGAAAGCTCCATCCCCTTGAGGGGTGTGAGAGTAAAGCACTCACCCAGGCAGTGACACAGAATCATAGGATGGTAGGGGTTGGACCCCTGGAGAACCTGCCAAAGCAAGGTCACACAGGAACACAACCAGGCAGGCTTGGAAAGCCTCCAGAGGAGGAGACTACACAACCTCTCTGGGCAGCAAGGAGGTTTTGCATCATGTTGAGGTGGAACTTCCTGGGTTCCAGTTTATATCCATTGCCCCCTTGTCCAGTCACCACTGAGAAGAGCCCCAGTCAGTCCTCACCCAAGCAATTTTCAGCCTCCTTTACAGCAAATTTTCCGTCCTCACCCAAGCAATTTTCAGCCTCCTTGTGACCAAGTGAACACTCTCCTGTCCTGTGAAGTTTGTGTGCCGTGACCTGCCGAAGGGCTACAGGAACTCTCTTTTATTTCTTTTGGAAAAATCTATTCTTTATCTGCATTTTCCACCCCCTCCTTTGTATCTCTGGGTGTTGACAGCTGCTGTGTGCCTGTGTATTTTAAACGTGCTTGGAACAGAGTCCTGAGCTTAAGGAAAGCTGTGGCCTAAAAGCTTTTCCCAGGGTGTGAGTCAGAAATCATGCACAAGCCTTTTTTTTTTTTCCTTTTCTCTCTTAATCTCCTTTCTCTGCTATTTTTGTTTTTGTTTTCCCTCCTGCTAGATCCTCAGCCGGATTTGTACCACCCAATGAAAAAAGGTTGGTTCTAAGCTGCTCCCTCACACTGCTTTCAGTCACTCTCCTACCTCCTCAGTGTGTTTGATAGCTTCATTTTAGTTTCATACTCACCTTTCTTCTCATTCCCCTGCTCTCATGTAGATCAGTAACTCTCTGGTTTGGCTTGTTTAGGTTTGATGTTAAAAGAAATGAGCTGGTCTGAGCATCTCTGTGTGTGTGTGTTCCTCCCTGGTGGGCTCATCAAGTGTCTCAGAGCTCATGGAATAGCCTCTTTGCCCTCAAGAAATGAGGCTGTCAGTGACCACGCAGTGCTTTGCATCTCTCCATGTGTGTGACTCAGGTCTGACACTCCTCAGAATCCAACCTTGCAGTGCTGATGGTCAATAGGCTAAAGGTTCTTCAGCTCCTCACCACCCAATGACACCACCAAACTAGGAAGGAGAGTGTGTGCTTGGCAGCCAGATGTGCTCACAGAGGATCCTGGAGTGCAGCTGCTCTGGGACAGATAGATTAGGAGGTTTCCTTGCTGGTGGGTTAGGAGGTTCTTTGTTGTGCTTGTGGTCTCCTCAGCATCACCTTTTCACAGCCAGCACCTCTCTGCACCAACAGAGCTCTGTGAGGTTATCATTTTCTCCCCCAGCTCTTTACTGAGTCTGCAGTAACTCAGTGCCTGGCTGGAAAGGAGCTTCCTGGGCCTTAGGAGTGACATAGAAATCCTTGCATTCAATGAAATCCTCTGTAGTGGTTCAGTCTCAGGTAAAGATCAGTCCTGGCTGCTCTGCTACCACAGATCTCTTCCCCAAGTAGAAGTGGAAGGTCCAGTTTAAAATTCTCCTGCGAAGTGCTTTGCACTGGGGAGCAAACCCAAACATTTCAGCCTGCCTTTGGTGCCAAAAAAAACGGTGCAGGCTCTCAAAGCAGAGCAAAGGATTTTGCTAATAGCCATTTAATTTGAACACAAATAGCTTTGGAGTGTGCTGTAAGGCCAGAGAGCTTGAAACTATTCTCAGTATCAACATTTCTCTAGCAGGGTAAGTCACCTTCATCCCTCCTGTGGAACAGTGTGCAGCTAATTCAGTGCTGCTGCTCTGGAAAGAACTGGGACAGCCTCTGGTTTGGGTTTTGGGGAGGGGGAGAAGGGTGAATGACAACTGCTTTGATGCATCAGGATGGTGAATCTAGGCTAGTTCTCCCCATTGGGGCAAATGGTAGAGTTTCTCTTGACTTGGGGGAGGATTAAATCCTGCATGTGCTGCTTTTCTCCCTTCCCTCTTCATTTCACAAGGGATGCTAGAGAGTTTTGGAGATTTTTTTGGTGACTGTTGTGTTTTTTTTTTCCCTCTGGGAGGAAGGTAATCCAAAGTGTGTGTTTGAGCTACGTGGGTGCAGGTCTGTGATTCAAAGCTCAGTGCAGCAGCTGAACTCCCAGCCCTGGAGACAACACTAGGTTGGCTCTCGGGGATGGGATAAAGCAGCAGAGGAGCTC
Source organism: Psilopogon haemacephalus (assembly GCA_013396835.1). Classification (NCBI taxonomy): domain Eukaryota; kingdom Metazoa; phylum Chordata; class Aves; order Piciformes; family Megalaimidae; genus Psilopogon; species Psilopogon haemacephalus. The sequence goes on along the minus strand of VWZI01012854.1, from coordinate 587,021 downwards.
CTGGTGAGCTGTTTGTGGCTTGGTCACTCCCCCATGGCTGGCTTGTACAGTAACTTGACCTGCTTTGACAGCCCCAAGGAGGCAGACTGGCAGCCTTGGTTGGGCTTGGAACCTGATCACTGCCTCCAAAGAGCCATGCAGGAAAAGGAACTGCACTACAACCCGGGATGCTTCTTTTGGAAGCCTTCAGCCTCTTTGGTGTTTCCAGGCAGTAAAAGCTTGTCACGTTGAAACCTTGCCTTGGAGCCAGCTAGCCTTTGCTTGCATCTCAGCAAAGTGCAGGCTGCCCATTCCAGAAGCAGTTGACATCGTATCTTGGACAACCTGCAAGCTCAGCAGCTGGTGGAGAGGTGTGTGCAGGCACTGCAAAGTGTGAAGTGCTACAGTGGCACTTCCCCCACCCCAGCCCCTCTCATCGGAGAGCCTCTGCTGTGGGTCGGGGAGGCCACAGTGAGGGGTTTTGTGTTAGGGAAGCATAGGTATGGTGAAGGACATTCTGTTGTCCCTGCTGGTGGCAAGCTGGCATCGTCCTGAGGTGCTGTGTTGTGTCAGCTCTGAGTGCCCTGCAGCAGACTCCTGTTATTGATCAGATCTATTTATAAGTGCTCTGGATCAGAGCGGCGTACGCAGAGCATCACCTTCTCTTGATTGATAGTCTTCTCTTGAGGCTGTGCTGCTTTCAGCCTAGGAGTGGGTGAGTGATGTGCTGGTAGAGAGGCTGGTGTCATTCTTTGCTCCTCCCTTGCCCTGGGATTCATTGGCTCTGGGCTGGTGCCAGATATGGGACAGGCAGCTCATTATGGAGCCGCTGTGCTGGGGTGACCTTGAGGTTGCCGTTCCCGAGGCGCTGGACTGGCAAAGAATGGGTGATGCTGGCAGGGAGGGGGACAGCCTGTCCTCAGCATTGGCTCTCAGCAGGGAGGAGATGTCTGCTTCCGTCACAGGGGTCACACTGAGGTGCTGGTGGCCCAGGGTGACACTTGCAGAGAGGAACTGCACGCTCACGGTTTGCCTTCCCTCTCGCGCCTCTAACAGCAGCACTTAACAGGTGGATTTTGTAGGGTCAGCCTTCAGCCTGGTTGTGCTGAGCCTTGTCCACTCCTCCTCTCATTGCCACCTCATTTTCCCTCATTAACAGAACCTGTCCCTGGTCACTTGTCACCGTAGCATAGCTTCTGGGCTGCCCTTCTGACCACACAGCATGAAGACAGGTTGCTCACCAGCGGTCCACGAGCTGAGAGTAGGGAGCCCTTCCTGCTGCAGCCCTGCCTGATGGTCTCTGCCTTGTTTTTTTTTTTCCTTGGTGCAGGGTCTGGCATGACTGAGCTGGATGGGCTGATTGGTGCCGAAGAGAAAGTGATCAACAGCAAGAACAAGGTGGATGAAAACGTGGTGAGCCTTCCACCTTTGCTTGGGGGAGCAGAGCCTGCTGTGGACGCCCATTAGCAGCGGTGCCTTATTTCCATGGCTCCTGCCTGCAGAACGTCAGTGTGTGCCTTCTCCATATGGCGTGGGGGAGTCAGTTTTCTGACTCTTGTGGGCTCTTAATGCTGATTAGCATCAGAAGGGTGGGAGGGTGAGGGAAGGAGAGATGCAGAGCTTTGGCAGGCTGAGCTGGGGAGCTGGCTGCCTTGCTGACTGCTCTCCCAGGCAGAGCCCCTTGGGTGTGCCTTTATTTCAGCTAGGTAGCTTGCTAAGTGCACACCTGCTCTCTTCCATCTGCCTTCCACCTATTTGTTTTTTTTGGTGGCAACAAAGACCTCACCACCCTTCTGAAGCTGACCACAGAATGGTTTCATGGAATGGTTTGGGTTGGAAGTGACCTTTAAAGATCATCTGGTTCCAGCTCCCCTTGCAATGGCCAAGAGACACCTCCTACTACATCACAGAATGATAGAATGGTTAAGGTTGGAAGAGAGGTCAAAGCTCATCCAGTTCCAACCCTCTGCCATAGGCAGGGACACCTCCCACTAGGACAGGTCACTCAAGGCCTCCTCCAACCTGGCCTTGAACACCTGCAGGGATGGGGACTCCACCACCTCCATGGGCAGCCCATTCCAATGCCAATCACTCTTGCTGTGTGGAACTTCTTCCTAACATCCAGCCTGAACCTGCCCTGGCACAGCTTGAGGCTGTGTCCTCTTGTTCGGTCCCTGGGTGCATGGGAGAAGAGCCCAACCCCACCTGGCTACAACCTCCCCTCAGGTAGCTGCAGAGAGCAATGAGCTCTGCCCTGAGCCTCCTCTTCTGCAGGCTGCACACCCCCAGCTCCCTCAGCCTCTCCTCGTGGGGCTGTGCTCCTTAAAGGTCTCTTCAGAGAATCGCAAAATACCTCTGGTTGGAAGAGACCTCAGAGATCATCCAGTGCAACCTTCTTGCCTGCCTTCATCTCCCTTCCCCCTTGTGCTTTGTGTGGCTTCTCTCAGGAGCTGCTGTGGTGTTTTTGGCAGGTCATTGATGAAACCCTTGACGTGAAGGAGATGATCTTCAACGCGGAGCGTGTCGGCGGGCTGGTGGACGAGCCGGTACGTATGTGCCTGCTCAACCCACACCACTCCTGCAGCTGGGGCCTCTGGCTGGCTGAATCTGGGGGCTGGTGCCTCAGCACTGCTGTGGGAGGTCCAGCAGAGTGTGACCAAGTGCAGCCTTTCTGCATGAAGACATCGACATGCAGTAGATGCTGACTTGACTCCGTGGGCACTGAAGCTTGAGAAGGGTCTGGAGAGCAGGGCTGGTGAGGTGCAGCTGAGGGAACTGGAGTTGGTCAGCCTGGAGAAAAGGAGGCTGAGTGGAGGCCTTCTGACTCTCTACAACTCTGGAAGGAGGTTGGAGTGAGGTGGGATTGGTCTCTTCTCCCTGACAACAAATGATAGGACAAGAGGTGATGGCCTCAAGCTGTGCCAGGGGAGGTTTAAGTTGGACACGAGGGACAGTTGATTCCCTGAAAGGGTTATCAAGCCTGGGAACAGGCTGACCAGGGAAGTGATGAAGTTCCCATCCCTGGAGGGTTCAAAAGCCTCGTAGATAGAATAGAAATAGGATAGGATAGGATAGGATAGGATAGGATAGGATAGGATAGGATAGGATAGGATAG
>VWZI01012854.1:560748-577406 GCA_013396835.1 Psilopogon haemacephalus | reverse complement strand
TTGTTGGGTGGGTTTGTTGGTTTGTTTTTGGGGTTGGTTGGTTTTTTTTTTTCCCCCTTCAATAAATTCCATTAGCCCTACAAAATAAATACATCAGGCTGGAATCAAAGTCTATTAGTTCCATGCTTGGGCACAGCACTTGGGATCAATTCTTCATGATGGATTTTGACTGCAGCTTCTGAAGAGTAATGGTTGGGGAGTGCTCGCTCCAGGAGCACTGCTGAAACATCTGCCAGGGGTTGCTGGTGCCAGCCCTGTCCTGTCCCAGCTGAGAGGCCACAGGGCAGGTGAGGAAACATCAGGCACTGGAACAGGTTGCCCAGGTTGGTGGTGGTGAAGTCACCATCAGGTGTTCAAGTCAAAAAGTGCTTGGGCATGGCACTGTAGGGCATGGCTTAGTGGGCATAGCAGGAGAGGAAATGGCCTCAACATGCACCAGAGGGGGTTTAGGTTGGAGATTAGGAACAGTTTCTTTGCTGCATGAGTGGTCAGGGATTGGAAGAGGCTGCCCAGGTTGGTGGTGGAGTCCCCATCCCTGGAGGTGGTCAAGAAATGTGTGGCCATGGCACTCTGGGACATGGTTTGATGGCCTTGGTGGTGTTGGGTTGTGGATGTCCCTTTCCTGCAGGTGTTCAAGGCCAGGTTGGATCCCATTCTGTGCTCCACAACCTCCCTGGAGCTGTCCAGGACCAGGCTGAATGAGGCCTTGAGTGTCTTGTTCTAGTGGGAGGTGTCCCTGCCTATAGCTGGTTGGGGGGGGAGGGGGGGGAGGGGTGGAACTGGCTGAGCTTTGAGTTCCCTTCCACCCTAACCCATTCTGTGATTTTTGTCTCTTTTCCTGCTGTGAAGCTGTTTGTTACTCTCTCTTCTCCAAGGGTGCAGCAGGTAAGGCAGGGGGAGAGCATTGCCTGCACAATGGGAGGTAGGTGGAACGTGGGTGGATTTATTTCACCAGCCTCTCTTTGTCTTTCATGTGGAAAACAGCACTCTCTGGGATGCTTGTGCAGCTCCTTCCCCACTTTCAGCCCTAGCTAAGATGAAAGATTTGAAGGTGGTGCTGAGGAGAGGAGCTCAAGGGCCATGGCAATTCCCTTCCCTGTGCAGCTGCAGCCAAAGGGAACCTTCAGCTGGAGTGGCACAGAAAAAATCTCTTCCTTACACCTGTTTTGAGCCTGGGTCCTTGTAGGAGGTTAAGATGCAACCTTGAGCTGAGGGGAGAGGTGGACTGGAAAGCAGGAGGAAATTCTTTGCAGCGAGAGTGAGGAGATACAGGCACAAGTTGCCCAGGGAGGTCGTGGAGCACAGAAGCACAGAATGTGATCAAAGATGGAATTGGGTGATTCTGTGCTCCACAACCTCCCTGGAGGTGTTCAGGACCAAGTTGGATAAGGCCTTCAACAACCTGTTCTAGTGGGAGGTGTCCCTGCCCCTGGCAGGGGGCTGGAACTGGTTGAGTTTTGAGGTCCCTTCCAACCTAAACCATTCTGTGATTCTATAAGATTTAACCTTGATCTAAGAGGAGATTTATAGTGGCTGGTAGGAGAGAATTCTTACCAGTGAGGGTGGGGAGGCACTGGCACAGGTTGGCCAAGGAGGTCATGAGTTGCTCCCTTCCAGGAGGTGTTCAAGGTCAGGTTGGATGAGGGCTTGAGCAATCTGGGCTAGTGGGAGATGTCCCTGCCCATGGAAGTGGATGATCTTTAAGGTCCTTTCCCCTCCACCCCATTCCATGGATCTACAGAAGAGTCCAACTCCAGTTGGTGTCAGCACCCAGGAGTTTCTTGGCGTAGGTCTCCAGAGCAGCTTTAAGTTGGCATTTGGCATCAGAGCTCTGGTGGGAGGGCAGAGCTGTTAGGATGTGCACAGCAAGGGTCAGACAGTGGTGAGGCAGAGAGAGCATTTTCAGAGGAGGCAGTAAGTGGCAAGCAGAGGAGTAAAGAGTGCAGCAGGCAAAGTGAGGGCAAGTGGAGCTAAGAGCTGCTGTGAAGGAGTGTGGCTGCGTGAAAAGCTCAGGCAAGCCTTTGAGACACAGAGGGCTGCTGGAAGCAGCATTGATCTCTGCAGCTAGAGGCAGTGGGAGCATCGTGTCTGTGCTGACCCCCCCATGCCCCCCCTGCCAGGGGCTGCTGCTGACTGCCAGCTCCAGCTCTGCAGCAGCTTCTCAGCCCCTGATAAAAAGCTGTTTGAGCTCTCAGGTCCCTCCGGGACCCTGTGCAGGTCACCTGCCTGCCATCCTTAGCAACAGCACGGGATGAAAGCCTGGGGGAGCTGGCAGGCAGCAGGCTGGAAAGCTGTTTCTCTGCTGCAGGGGGAGGTGGTTGAATCCCCAGCCCTGGAGATGCTTAGATGTGGTACTGAGTTAGCCCCAGCCTGGGCAGAGGGAGGAAGAGTTGGCCTTGAGGATCTTAAAGGTGTTTTGCAAGCAAAATGAGTCTGATTTTATGATCCTTCTCCTCCCAGGAAGCAAAATGTTGATGCTGAACCAGCACAAGGAGCAGTTCCCAGGGCAGAAAGGCATTAAGATTAACACACACAAAAAAAAACCAAAACCAAAAAACTATTTAAGTTCTGGGGGAGAAAAGTGACCTAGAACTGTCCTCTGAATGACAATGGCACTGTTTGCAAACTAAATTCACTAATTAAACTGAAAGAGTGGTTTTTAGTGCTGCTTAAAGTGCCACTTTCAGCTCCTCTTTAAAGCATGAATCTCCAGCCAGTCTCTCAGCAATAACAATAAAGTTTTGCATGCAGATGCCATGGAGCAAGAAGCTGCAAAGTGCTTCTGCTCTTCCAGCAGCACCTTGCCAGGTGGCCTCCAGAAGCTTCTCTCCCCTCCAGCTCCAGCAAGGAATCACAAAATCAGTCAAGGTTGGAAGGGACCACAAGGATCAGCCAGTTCCAACCCCCTGCCATGCCCAGGGACACCCTACCCTAGAGCAGGCTGCCCACAGCCTCTGCCAGCCTGGCCAAAAACACCTCCAGGGATCTGGCCCCAAACACCTCCCTGCAGGGGCAACCCATTCCAGCCTCTCACCACTCTCACGCTCAACAACTTCTTCCTAACATCCACTCTGAATCTCTCCATTTCCACTTTGCTCCATTCCCCCCAGTCCTCTCACTCCCTGACAGCCTCAGAAGTCCCTCCCCAGCTTTCTTGTAGCCCCCTTCAGACACTGAAAGGCCACAATAAAGTCACCTCAGCTCTTTAAGGTCCTTTCCAACCCAACTCCTTCTATGGATCTGTGAATCCATTTGGGATAGGAGGGAAGCTCTGTTGTACCAGAGCATAGGAGACTGGAGAGGGTGTGGAGCTGAGCTGCAAAACAACACAGCAGCAGCAGTTGGGTTTGTGTCTAGCACTGAAGTTCTTGATGATGAAACCCACCCAGACACACATCAGAACCCACCCTGGAGAGGTGGGGAGGACACAACTCTACGCTCTCATCCTTCTCCAGGGCCACCCATGCCTGTCCACAGCAGAGTTTTGGGTGGTTCAGGCTTTCCTGGTGAACCCCACCCTGCCCTCCAGCTTCCAGGGAAGTCCTTTGGGCTAAAGGATTGCTGCAGAAGACACCAGCTCCAGACCCAGGCCAGCTGAGAGCTGCTCCACAAAGGGAGCTGCAGCCACAACATTCTCTTTTTTTTNNNCCACAACCTTCTCTTTTTTTTTTTTTTTTTTTTTGGCTCAACAAACCTCACTCCCAGCTCCAGCACAGGGCACTAAGGGACAGGGAATCTGTGTGCCCTGATCCCAGCAGCCCTGCTGTGCTCCCTTCAGGCTCAGAGCACAATCCCCCCTAAGCCTGTTAGCCAGGATCATCACAACTTGCTCCGAGTTGCATTTATTCAAGGGGGAGAAAAAAAAAACCCAACAAACCTAAATCCTCAGAGAGAGAGGTTCAGCATTACCCAGGTAACACCAGGGCAAGGGGGGGAAAAAAAAACCAACAGAAAAATAAGCCCCAAGATTAGTGGATCAAAGGAGGGAAAGATCCTTTTGTCCTTCTCAAAGGGCAGCAGAGAAGGTTGGGAGCTCTGTGCCAAGCTCCCCTTAATGGCAGCCAGTCCCTGGCAAGCATCTGACCCTGCTCCAGGTGCCAGGGCACATCACCTCCACCCCCACTGCAGGAGCCCCACAGCAGCACCAGAGAAGGGCAGAACTCCTCAGCAGCTGCTGGAGACACCATAAAGCTGAATGCTTTATGACCCCCACATCATGGTGGGACCCCCACAATCTCCCTGGTGACAGGATGAGAGGAAACAGCCTGAAATTGTGCCAGGGGAGGGTTAAGTTGGAGACGAGGAACAGTTTCTTTGCTGCAAGAGTGGTCAGGGATTGGAAGAGGCTGCCCAGGGAGGTGGTGGAGTCCCCATCCCTGGAGGTGTGAGAGAAATGTGTGGCCGTGGCCCTTGGGGACAGGGCTTAGTGGCGATGCTGGGGTTGGGCTGCTGGTTGGACTGGATCATCTTAGAGGCCTTTTCCAGCCTCTGGAAATGCTGCACTCACCTTGGGTTCTTTGCTCCTCAAGGTGCTCCTCTTGACAGCCACCAGCAGCACAAAGCATAGGTTGGACTCGACCTCAAAGGTCTTTTCCAACCTGGTCCATTCTGTGATCAGTCTCCTCCCAGCCCTGCTCCAGAATAAGACAACACAACTCACCAGGCAGGGCTCACTCTTGCAAGGCTCTGCCACAGGGCTGAGAATCACACCCACCTTGAGCCAGGGAGGATTCTTCTTTCCTCCCAACACTCACTTGAGGTTTTTGGAGCCGTGCAGCCCAGCAGTGACTTGTTTGGACCAAGCACAGCAGCAAGATAATAACAAGGCTGTTTGTGCTCCCCTGCTCACCCAACCCTTCATGAAGGACATGGCACAAACCTTTTAAAGCTGATGATGAACCTTCTCCTCTCCCACTAATCCTGGCGATTAACCTTCTCTTCTCCCACTAATCCTGATGGTGAACCTTCTCCTCTCCCACTGATCCTGCTTTATGATGCCTTTTAAATCTGGGCTTGATCCTGATGGCAGGGAGCACCTCCCCATGCTCTCCTGCTGCAAACCTAACACACAAAAAACCAAAACCCAACACCAAGTGCAAAGCAGACACCCACCAGGGAAAGTTTCCTTTGGAAGTGACTAGGTCCAGATAGGGAACAAAGCTGTCGGAGAAAAGCTGCAGGGGAGCTCATGAGGAGCTTCCATGTGGCCAAACTGTGCCAGCTGAAGCCATCATCTCACTTTAAGGGTCTCTCTCTCTCTCTCCAAGCTGAGCCCTGCCCAGCAAATATCTCATCATCCAGATAGAGAACAAAGCTGCTGGAGAAAAGCTGCAGGAGAGCTCATGAGGAGCTTCCATGTGGCCAAACTGTGCCAGCTGAAGCCATCATCTCACTTTAAGGGTCTCTCTCTCTCTCCAAGCTGAGCCCTGCCCAGCAAATATCTCATCATCCAGATAGAGAACAAAGCTGCTGGAGAAAAGCTGCAGGAGAGCTCAGGAGGAGCTTCCATGTGGCCAAACTGCACCAGCTGAAGCAGTCATCAAACTTCAAAGGTTTCTCTGTCCAAGCTGAGCCCTGCTCAGCAAACATCTCATCTCCCAGGCACACCAAACCTCACTAACTCACTCTCTACTCAAAAGCAGGTAGGAGAACACCTACATGCCAGTGCTAACACAGCTGCCCTCACCCTTGCCACCCTTCCCATTCTCCATGCAGGTGAGGCCACATCAAACCACACACAGCTCCATCCCTCTGACGTTTCACCCACTGCCCACACCACTCTGAAGCCACCTTCACCATGCCCTCAACCTCAAGGCAGCACACCCAAGAGCCCGTGGGGGTGGTTTGTTAGAAGACTTTATTGGTCATCAGCTGTGCTGGGTGCACATGGAGCCCCATACACATCCCCACTCCGCCAACCCCAGAGCGAGCGGCAGCCACCAGCAGCTGTCAGTGCTGGTTTGGTTCCCTTCTCCAGCAGCAGAAAGGAAAAAAAACCAAACCCAAACCCATGTTTAAAAGAGGCTGAGTTGGCCACACTGGTTGGACTCCAGCAGCAGAGCAGTCCTGGTGTTCACCACCCCAGCTGCAGCACCGCTTCTGCCGCGCTCTGCTCTCAGTGTCCTGCCTCCCACCTCCGACGCTCCACCATCAGGCGCTGGGGTGGTTGATCAAGACTAAATGCCAAACCTCATCTCAGGAGCTCTGAGTCTCGGCAGGGAAGGAGCTCCCCTGCCCCCCAGGGCCTCATTTGTCATCTGAGGGGCTCTCTGGCAGCAGGGTGCCGTCGGAGCTCTTGGCGCCTTTGCGGATGCACATGCCACAGTCCAGCTCCACGTCGATGTCCCCAAACTTCAGCTGGCAGGACTCATTGCAGCTGCAGGAGGGATAGGGACACTGCTCAGCTGTGGGTATGTGTCTTATATATCATCTTATGGGGAGAGCCTGAGGGAGCTGGGGCTGTGCTGCTTGGAGAAGAGGAGACTGAGAGGTGACCTCAGCAGTGTTGATGAAGATGTGCAGGGTGAGTGGCAGGAGGCTGGAGCCAGCTCTGCTGGGTGATGCCCAGGGACAGCACAAGGGGCACTGGGTGGAAGCTGAGGCTTAGGAAGTTCAATTTAAACACAAGGGTCATCCTACCTCCCACACAGAGCTGGGACCCCCCAGGACCCTTTCCCTCCACCTACCAGCGAGATGCAGCAGCGTTGGCTGCCAGGACAGCGAGAGTGCCCAGGTAGTGCCAGCAGAAGCACATGGTGAGGAAGGAGAAGTTGCTGTGGTCACTCTGATCCCAGCCTGGGCCTCCCCACGGAGGGGACAGCACAAACCCCATCTAGTGGCAGAATTAAGAGAGAATAATAAGCTGGGGAGGGACGTTTGAGGCTGTCAGGTAGTGACAGGACTAGGGGGAATGGAGCAAAGCTGGAGGTGGGGAGATTCAGCCTGGAGGTGAGGAGGAAGTTGTTCAGCATGAGAGTTACAAGCTTACAAGTTGGATGTAATGGATGTGCCACCAAGGGCAGACAGCTCCTCTCACCCACCTTCCTGGCTCTGAAGCCCACAGCAGAACACTGAATATGCACTGACCTGCCAAAGCCAAGAGCCCTGGAGAAGGAAGGAGCTGGTCCTGAAGATCTCCAGGATGATGTGGTCCCGGAGGAAGACCTCCAGGAAGACACAGAGGGCTCCAGCAAAGATAGCCATGGCCAGCAGGGAATGGACATGGTGATCCAGTGCAGCATCACTGTCATCATGGAAACAGAAGAGCAAACCTGCCCAAATTCACGAGGCGTTAGAAAAGGAATTCCTGGGATTTGCTTTTTAAAATCCCTCTGAAAACCGAGCCTCAGCCCCAGCCCCAGCCCTTGCTGTGGTGGGAAAGGGCCAGACAGCAGGCAGCCTGCTGCCACCACCTTCACTCTGCAGGGACTATGCAGCCCCCAGCCCCGGGGTCTGCTGTGAGCCCTGTGCCCCAGCAATGAGCACATCCAGCCCAGAAAGCAGCAGGGAGCTTTGTGTCAGAGTTTGTCCCTCTATGCATGCAACCAAGGGGGGGGGGGTGTGTGAGCCAGCTCTTTTTGGGGCTCCAGAGAGTGCCAGCTGCCTGCCAGCAGCAGGAAGTGACAGCCCCAGGGCCCCCTGCAGCCCTGTGCACCAGCAGCATCCAGCCAGGGCTGGGGGCACGTTTGGAGGGGCTGATGCAGCCAGCTCCATCCTGCAGCTGCTCACCCTCCAGCTGTGACTGACTGCAGAGGACCTTGCCGGCCTCAAAAGAGCCCTGCACAGTGGTGACCCTCCCAGCTCTGCCCCCAGCCCATGGCTCCTGCAGGCAGCAGCTGAGGCTCACCTTCCACTAGCAGAGCCATGCCCAGCGACAGTCGGTCTAAGCCCGGCGGCAGCTTGAGAGGGGAGTGTGAGACCATGTCCACGATGCCAGAGAGGAGGAAGAAGAGGTAGATGGTGGTGTAGTGCCAGTGGGTGAGGTCTGTCCAGCTGTGTGTCTTGGTGCTGTACAGCTGCAGGTGGGGACCAGTGGGAACAAACTGCTCCACCAGCATCCCTGGGCAGAGAGTGGAGAGGTCAACGCTTTTCATGTCACATGGGGAAAGGACAAGCTTGCAGGAAACCTTCCTTGAAGTCACAGTGGCATTTGCCCAGAGGAGCAGTAACAAGGCCCCAGCACAAGGATGCCTCCAAGCCCTCCCACACCAGTCACTTCCCACTGCAGGCAGCCCCAGGCTCTTGGGTCAAAGCGGCCACAGCACCAGGAGACACCGGGACACAGACCCACGACCGTCTCTTACCTGCCAGAGCAAAGAAAGCTTTGACTGCCCCTTCAAAGACTTCCACACGCTGGACCCCATAGCTCAGCTGGCTCTCACCATTGGTTTTCCTCCTGAGATACTTCAGAGGGTATTTCACAGACCACCAGAGACCAAAAATGAAGAAGAAGGTGCCCCGGAGGGCACTGCCGAGGAAACTCGTTGGCATGGGGCTGGCTTGCTGGACCTGCAAGGACAAACAGTGTCTGGAGGACAACTCAGTGCATGCCCAAGGAGGATGGACTCCAACCCAGTGCATGCCCAAGGAGGATGGACTCCAACCCAGTGCATGCCCAAGGAGGATGGACTCCAGCCCAACACACGCCCAAGGGGGCTCAGCATCCCCAGGGAGCTGCATCCCCAGCAGAGTGGCCGTGCGTGGCTCCATCATCAGCATTACCTTGGGCTGCTCTCGGGGCAAGCCCTCACTCTGCCCCCACCCCCCCAAGGAAGTCTCCCTCTTTGCCTCCTGGGTGGCTTTGTAGCAGAGCAGGAGGCACTGCTGACACCGAAGCTGCCCCAGCGAGTGGCCCTTGCGTCACCCAGCACCTCCTCGCCGTGTTCCTAAATACCCGAGCCAGCTGCAGAGGCTGGATGAACAACTCCAGCACGTTCCCCAGGTCCTCCCACACGGCGAAGCAATTAAAGGTGCCGCAAAACAAACAAACAAAAAAAAAAGGGTAGGATGTGGCGTGGCAAGAGCTTGCCCGAGGGGAGACCTCCCCCGGCTGGGTTTTGGTCGGACCGGCTCAGCCCCGGCGTGGGCACCCACGACAGGCAAAACTATCATCAGCTCCGGGGCACGGCTGGTCCTGCAGAGGCTCACAGCTGTTTACACCACATCCAGGCTTCCTTTCAGGAGGGAAGTTACTAAGCAGCCTTTCATGCAGCCGAGAAACGCCCTGTGCCAGCAGCTGCTTCAGCCGATGGCTTTCTGCTCTGGTTTGGATGTCTACATCAGGCTGAGGTGGCTCACGCCTCAGCTCCTGCCTGATTATAGCCTGCACACCCAGGCCAGGGCACAGCTCTTCCCTCAACAGACCTCTGCATGCTGGAGGGACTGAGAAGTCCTCCCTCAACAGACCTCTGCATGCTGGAGGGACTGAGAAGTCCTCCCTCAACAGACCTCTGCATGCTGGAGGGACTGCAAACACCATTAAAGCAGCAGACCCAGATTTGACCACTGTCCTGCAGAGTTGGTAGCTACAAGAGCAAGAGTCTGGAGCTGATCAAGATACAGAAGCAGAGGCTGGGAGGGAGCTCTGAAGCTCATCTAGTGCAACCCCTCTGCTAAAGCACCTGTAGCAAAGCCCCACAGCAGGCAGGTTTTGAATGCCTCCAGAGATGAAGTCTCCACCACCTCTCTGGGCAGCCTGCTGCAGTGCTCTGCCCCAAATCCACCTTTGGCTCAAGCAGAAGCTTGGCAGGAGCTCACTCAAGGACGAAAACCAAACCAAAGCATCCCAGGTTCTTTTACAAGCCAGCCACCTCTTCACAGCAAAACCCAGCAGGTTTCCAAGCAACACTGACTCTGCACAGCTCACATTTGAGGCACAGACCAACCACCCACCCAACAGCAACCTTGAGCCCAAACCTGGTACCTCTCACCCAGCAGCTTCTCCCAGCCCCAGCCTTTCAGCCCCACGCTCACACCAAAGCTGGTTGAGCTCCAAGTGAGCTGCAGCCAGGGAGGAGGGCAGAGGAGGGCATCCAGGCTGTGCCACCTGCCAGAGGACTCCAAGCACAGCTGCAGTCAGAAGGTGGCACCTGGGCTGTCTTTCATCCTTCCACAGCTTCCAGCTGCTTGCTCTCCTTACACCGACTGCTCACAGCCTGCCCAGACTCACCCTGGACAACATTCCTGCCCCATTCCCAGGCTGTCCCCACCTCCAGGTCTATCCACCACTGATTATTTCATCCCCAGGTGGCAGCTTGCTCCAAGCTGATCCAGGGGGATGGATGCTGCTGGGAGGATGGTGTCCATGTGGCTGTATGAGGATCTCCTACAGGCACCTGTGGGTGCAGCCAGCCTGAAGGCACAGGGCAAGCTTAGCATCCAGCCACGGACATTTGGAAGGTCTTCTCTCCATGGATCCTCCTCTAGGAGGTGGTGGAGTCACCATCCCTGGATGTGTTCAGGAAAAGACTGAATGGAGCACTTAGTGCCATTGGATAAGGCTGGGTGCTAGGCTGGTCTGGATGAGCTTGGAGATCTCTTCCAACCTGGCTTATTTTATCCTGCTCTATCCTAGCTGCCCAGGCACACCTCTGTCGTGCCAATAACCCTCACCCAGCAGAGGAGGCACAAACCCCATTGGCAAATCCTCTGCTAGGATCTTAGAGATGTTTTCCAAACAAAATCAGCCTGACAAGCACTGCAAAAAGAGCTAAAGGCAGAGAGAGAAAGAGTGGAGACTTCCAAGACCCACCTGGGTGCACTCCTGTGTAGCCTGCCCTAGGCGATGCTGCTTTGGGCTTGACCTCCCATCCATCCTATGATAAACTCAGCCCATGGTCCCTAGCAGCCTGTCCACCAGGACCTCCAGCTTCCACCAGCCTCACTGGTGGCCACCAGCACACCAAGCAGAGGTTGCCCCCTCCCCAAGCCCCCTCTTCCCAAGCTCCAGCAGGCACATCCATCCCAGGGCACAGCTGCTCGCCAGGCTGTGCCTGTGGGTGCGGGGAGTTTACCTGCGGCTCCTGCCCGTCCTCCTCCTCCTCCAGAAGCGGCAGCAAGGAGCTGTTATTACTGGGAAGAGGCAGATAAAGGGAGAAGCCAGCACGGGGAGGTGGCCCTCAGACAGGATGTTTGGAGCAGAGCATCCTACAGGCCAGTTCAAAGCACGCTGAGTCAACGCAGCTTTCACAACCAGGGACACCTCGTGTCTGCCATTAGAGAAAACCCCAACCCAACCCCACACACACGGCAAGGGAAAAGAAAAAAAAGGCTCCCAGAGCAAGCCAAAAAAAAACCCCAGGAGGAGCAGGCAGTTCCTGTTCCCATGGCAACCACAGGAGTCTCTTCTCAGGTTGGGGTTTGGGGGGATGACTGGGGAGAGAGCTGGGAAGAGCCAAGGCTGAAGCATCACCCAGCGTGGTCAGGCTGTGAAGCTTCTGAGCTGGGCTGCCAGGTGCCCAAGAGCTGCTTTAGGGGGTCTGGACCTATTAAAAATGCCTGTGGGCAGCAGATCTGGGGTCAGGAGCTCACAAACCAGAGAAGAAGCCTTGTGAGCTCCAGCTCCCAGCCCACAGTAGCCAAGAGGAGGAGAACAATGACCTCCTCTCCCCCCCAGAATCGATTGGTAGGACACAGCAGCCTCTTTCCACTCTTTTTTACCTCTGGGGTTGTTCAGCCTGGAGAAGAGGAGGCTCAGGGCAGACCTCACAGCTACCTGAAGGGAGGTTGTAGCCAGCTGGGGTTGGGCTCTGCTTCCAGGGATGGAACAAGAGGACACAGCCTCAAGCTGTGCCAGGGCAGGTTCAGGCTGGATGTTAGGAAGAAGTTCTTGACAGAGAGAGTGATTGGCATTGGAATGAGCTGCCCAGGGAGGTGGTGGAGTCCCCATCCCTGGAGGTGTTCAAGCAAAGCCTGGATGGGGCACTTAGTGCCATGGTCTGGTTGATTGGATAGGGCTGGGTGCTAGGTTGGACTGGATGAGCTTGGAGGTCTCTTCCAACCTGCCTAATTATTTTCTATTCTATTCCCTGAAACTCAGCACTGCCCAACCCCAAGCACTCCCAGATAGAAGCCACCACAGACACACTGCACATCACTGATGGCTACAGAGCAGATGCTTCCAGGCAAAGAAATGCCACAGGCCACCCCAGTGTCCCCATCTGCCTCCGAAGCACCCAGGTGATGGTGCAGAACACTCAGTAGGCACTACCCAAACTTCCAAACACCTCAGGAGCAGCTATGGGCACTAAACACCACTCAGTGCTCCTCCAAACCAGGATTCCTCGGGGTTGCAACCACACAACTCCTCATGCATGCAAAAAAAGGAACCCAAGATAAGCCCTGCCCAGAGCCACACGTGTGAGCTACCACCCCGAGGAAGCCCCAAGGCTGGAGCAGCAGAGAAGCAACCCAGCCTGCACAGCCCTCCCCAGGGCTCCAGCACAGCTGTAAAAGCCACCAAGCCATAGCCAGGGGCTCTCTGCTCCCCATTATCTCTGTATCAGCAGCAGCAAGTAGGAGGAAGGAAGGAGAACAAGCAGGTGGTGGTGGTGGCACACAGCCACGGCACATACCCATCCCTGCTCACCTCCAAGGCTGCTCCAGGAACAAGAGGTGCTGCAGGGGAAAAAAAAAAAAAAAGGTTCTGTAGCACCAGGAAAGTCCACAGCAGCAAAAGGGCTCCCACAAACAGCAGCAGTTTCAGCCCAGCTGGTGAAGGATCTTGTGCTAGCACATGGAGGCCAAGCACAGGGAGAAATGCACCCCCTGCAGAAGTCCTTCCTTACAGATCTGCCCCCCCAAAATAACACAGCCAGCCAAACACACCTTTTCCTGCAGGAGAACGAGCAGCAGAACCTCCAGAGACCTCTTTGCACCTCCAATCCTCACTCTGAAGGCCACCTTGGACTGAAACCACTTCCCATGCAAGCCTGGGAGAAAAGAGGGGGAGATAAAGCAAGCTGGGAGGGGAGCAGCTGGAGGGAGAGAGGAGGGAATGAGGTGCAGCTGAAGGTATCTGCTGGGAGGCTGAAGGTGCCTAAAAGGGCCAGCACAGAGCAAAGCTTCCACTTGCACCTGTCAGTCAGACAGTGAAAGGGGCTGGTGAGACACTGGACAGGCTGCCCAGGTTGGTCCTGGATGCCTCCTCCCTGGAGGTGCTCAAGGCCAGGTTGGACGAGACCTTGAGCAACTTGGACTGGTGGGAGGTGTCCCTGCCCAGGGCATGGGGGTTTGGAACTGGGTGAGCTTTAAGGTCCCTTCCAACCCAAACCATTCTGTGAATGTCTGGAAACAGACCCTCTCAGGGAGAGGCTGGGACCAGCAGATCCATGCCCAACCCACTCCAAGATGCCTAAATATTCTCAGGCTAAACCTTCAACTCATCTGGTTATGATTTAACTTTTTTTCCCCCCTTCTTTCTTCCTTAGTTCTTTCCCCTTCTTTCTTCCTTCTTATTTTTCCCCTTCCTCCTTCTTGTTTTTTCCCTTTTCTTTCTTCCTATTTTTTCCCTTCTTTCTTCCTTCTTGTTTTTCCACCTTCTTTCTTCCTCCTTATTTCTTTCCCTTCCTTTCTTCCTTCTTATTTCTTTCCCTTCCTTTCTTCCTTCTTATTTCTTTCCCTTTCTTTCTTCCTTCTTATTTTTTCCTCCCCCTTCTTTCTCAGCTGTAACTGCAACATCCTCTCCCTGAAGGTCCTTCAGCAGCCCTGGTGCTAATGACAAAATGTGATAATGTTTGCCTGCTTCCTGGGGGTGGTGGGAGGCACAATCTAATTAAAGGTCTGCCAGCAGCTCCAGCTCTGCAGATGGATGCTTCTTCAGGAAGTGCAAAGTATGATTATTGTTATGATGATGATGATGATGATGACAAATGTTAGCAGCAGCTCTCACAAACAGGCACCAGAGGAGGTGAAGCAGGTGGCAGCAGCAGAGGGCTTGTTCTGCTGCCCACACCATCATCTCAGCCTGCCACGAAGGTGTCTGGGAAGGGTGGCAGTGGCAGGTCCTATCCCTGCCTGAGAAATGAGTGCCTGGTGGATGGGCTGTGCCCTTCCAGCTGCTGAGGTGCCTGGCTGCTTTTTGGGGCATTCAGAGGGTCAGAGAATTCCCTCTGCCAGCAAACACCTCTGAGATCAGGTCCAGCCATCAACCCCACACCACCTTGCTCACTAAGCCATGTCCTGAAGTGCCATCCCTGGGAGCTTGTTGAACACCCCCAGGGCTGGGGACTCCACCACCTCCCCGGGGGCAGCAGCCTTGTCTGGCTTCTTTCCTAAGAGGAGGTTGGGAGGCTCAGCAGCTCCCTCCTGCCTCCAAGGAGCAGGTCACAGTTCAGCAGCACTGGCAGCCTCCACCCTCGGGTGATACCTCCCAGCAAGATCAGGCTGCAGCTGCACAAGACAAAAACCACCCCCAAGACATGGCCCAGGGCACCACCACCTGTGGGTGTACAAATTGATCTCTGGTCCAGTCCAGCTGCACTCCAGTGGGTCTGGTGCAGGCTCACAGGCAGAGAATCCCAGGTGGGAAGGGATCTCAAGCAGCATCTGGCCCAACCTTCCTTGGCTAAGTTGGCCTGGCACCCTGCCCAGCTGGATCCTGAGAGTGCCCAGTGCTGAGGACCCCCCACAATATCCCTGGAGGGATCACCCCTGTGGCTGACTGCCCTCACTGTCCCTTTGTGTCCAACTGGAATCTCCCCAGGAGTCTCCTGTACCCAATGCTCCTCATCCTTTCTGTGTCACACCAGCTGACAGGGTGGAAAACACAAAATCATAGGAGCATGAAGGTTGGAAGAGACCCCTAAGGTCAACAGGTCCAACTGTTGACCTAACACCACCATGGCCACTAAACCCTGGCCCCAAGTGCCATGGCCACAGCTTTCTTGGACACTTCCAGGGATGGGGACTCCACCACCTCCCTGGGCAGCTCATTCCAATGCCAACCACTCTCTCTGTGCACAACTTCCTTCCTCTTGTTCTGTCCCTGGCTGCCTGGCAGCAGAGCCCAACCCCAGCTGGCCACAGCCTCCCTTCAGGTAGTTGCACACAGCAATGAGCTCTGCCCTGAGCCTCCTCTTCTGCAGGCTGCACACCCCCAGCTCCCTCAGCCTCTCCTCTTGGGGCTGTGTTCCAGGTCCCTCCCCAGCCTTGCTGCCCTTCTCTGGCCACCTTCCAGCACCTCAACATCTCTCTTGAATGGAGTGGCCCAGAACTGGACACAGCACTCAAGGTGTGTCCTGAGCAGTGCTGAGCACAGGGGCAGAATAACCTCCCTGCTCCTGCTCCAGCCCAGGATGCCATTGGCTCTGCTGCCCACCTGGGCACGCTGCTGGCTCCTGTTCAGCTCCTCTCTCCCAGCACCCTCAGGTCCCTCTCTGCCTGCCTGCTCTCAGCCACTCTGTCCCCAGCCTGTAGCACTGCCTGGGGATGTTGTGGCCAAAGTGCAGAACCCTGCACTTAGCCTTGTTCAATCTCATCCCATTGGCCTCTGCCCACCCCTCCAGCCTGGCCAGGTCCATCCTACCAACTGGCAGCTGCTCACAACTTGGTGTCACCTGCAAACTCACTGGTGCTGGACTCAACCCCCTCGTCCAGACCATCAATAAAGACATTGACCAGCTCTGGGGTTTCTTTAGCTAAACCAGGAATTGTTTGTTGTGATCTGGGAACGACCACAGCCTGTGTTTTCTGACTTAGTCACAGGCTCTATCTCTGACCTTCATACCTTGGGAAAGAATGTGCTCCAGAGCTGGAAAGCTAATTAGCAGAAACATCCCAGGATGTTTGTAGGAGCAGGGGAGTTAATGAGGCAGGCAGAAACTATTCCAGACATTGGGTGCAGCAGAGGGGAAAAAGTGGTTTGTGGCCACAGAGTGGCAAGGGACAAAGGAAACCTGGGGGTGGAAGGAGGTGGAGAAGCCACAACCAGCAGCAAAGGGAGACGTGAGGGAGCCATCAGCCCTCTCCCACCTTCACAAGCAAGAAGTGCTTTGAAATCACAGAATCATGGAATGGCTTAGGCTGAAAGGGACCTCAAAGCTCAGCCAGTTCCAACCCCCCCATTACAGGCAGGGACACCTCCCACTAGAACAGGTCACTCAAGGCCTCATTCAACCTGGTCCTGAACACCTCCAGGGAGTTGTGGAGCACAGAATGGGATCAAAGATTGTTCTGTCCCTGGATGCCTGGCAGCAGAGCCCAACCCCAGCTGGCTACAACCTCCCTTCAGGGAGCTGCAGAGAGCAATGAGCTCTGCCCTGAGCCTCCTCTTCTTCTTCAAAGATCCCATTCTGTGCTTCTGTGCTCCACAACCTCCCTGGGCAACCTGTGCCAGTGTCTCCCCACCCACACTGCAAACAACTTCCTCCTCACATCCACTTTCAATCTCACCTCTGCCATTTTAAACCCATTCCTCCTCCTCCTGTCATTACAGGAGTCACTCCGCAGCCCTCCTGCAGGCTCCCATCTGCCTGGGCTGGGGTGCAAACCCCCCCCCCCCCGAGTGCTGGGGTGCAACCCGCCCCGAGTGCTGGGGGTGCAAACCCCCCCCGAGTGCTGGGGGTGCAACTCCCCCCCGAGTGCTGCGGTGCAACTCCCCCCCGAGTGCTGGGGGTGCAACTCCCCCCCGAGTGCTGGGGTGCAAACCGCCCCCGAGTGCT
>VWZI01012854.1:547435-560705 GCA_013396835.1 Psilopogon haemacephalus | reverse complement strand
TGCTGGAGGTGCAACTCCCCCCCCGAGTGCTGGGGGTGCAAACCCCTCCCCGAGTGCTGGGGGTGCAAACCCCCCGCCAAGTGCTGGGGTGCAAACCCCCCCGAGTGCTGGTGGCGGCCAGCAGGAAGGTGCCTGCCCTGCAGGGTGACCGCAAGCTGCCACTGCCAGCGCTGCGCTGCGGCTCCGCAGCTGTGCCGCCTGCTGCTGCCCTCTTGTGGCTGCGCCCGGGAGCGGCCGAGGTTGTGCTGCTGCCCAGCCAGGACCAAACGCACAATGGCAGGGGCTGGAAGGCAGCTTGGAAGCTCATCCAGTCCACCCCTCCTCTCCTTGCCGGAGCAGGATCACCCAGAGCGGCTCACACAGGAACGCGCTCACTGGAAATAGAAGCCCCAAAATTCTCTTCTTTCACCCTCTCCTGCCTTCTGGATCATTTGGGTGGGAGGCTGAAGGTGTCCTGCTGCTGCTGCCCAGCCCTTGAGAGAGCAAAGTGATTGCTTTGGCTTTGTGAATACCTCATTTCAGGTCACTTTGTCCCAGAGACAATTTGCTTTACTTCATGATGTCGATGGCTCAGGAGCTTGGCTGTGTGAGATACCATCTGCAAGAAGCAGCTGTGCCTGAGGCAGGGAAAGCCACTTGGTTAGTTCAGACCTGTCCAAGTCCTGCCTGATTTCACAGAGCCACAGAATGTCAGGGGCTGGAAGGGACCTCCAAAGTTCATCCAGTCCAACCCCCCTGCCAGAGCAGGATCTCCTAGTCCAGATCACACAGGAACACATCCAGGTGGGTTTGGAATATCTCCAGAGAGGGAGACTCCATGACCTCACCTTGGGCAGCCTGTTCCAGGGTTCTGTCACCCTCAGGGGAAAAAAAATCCTCCTTGTGTTTAAATGGAACTTCCTCTGCCTCAGCTTCCACCCACTGCCCCTTGTCCTGTCCCTGGGCATCACCCAGCAGAGCTGGCTCCAGCCTCCTGCCACTCCCCTGCACATCTTCATAACCATTGCTGAGGTCACCTCTCAGCTCCTCCTCTCCCAGCAGCTCAGCCCCAGCTCCCTCAGGCTCTCCTCCCAACAGAGCTCTTCCATTCCCTCCAGCACCTTTGTGGCTCTGTGCTGGACTCTCTCCAGCAGTTCTGTGTCCCTCTTGAACTGGGGGGGCCCAGAACTGGACACAGTACTGCAGATGTGTCCTGAGCAGGGCAGAGTAGAGGGGCAGGAGAATCTCTCTCCACCTCCTACCCACAGCCCTTCTGATGGACCCAATGACAGCAGCAATGACTCAGATCATCCTGCAGAGCCTCTTTGCTGCTGACTTTTGCCCTGGCGACTCATTCTGTCACCTTGCACACAGTTTTGCTCCACACGTCAGGATGTGGCACCCTGCAAAAGGCTCTTCCCGGGGTCGTGTCTCATGGTAGCACCTCCCTGCAGTCCAGCTCTGCAAAATAAAGCAGGGCTGAGGTGGGGACAGGGCCAGCTGCCATGGGAGGAAGGTTAATTAGTCTTCAGAGAGCTTTAATTGGCAATAAAATCCGGGTGTAGCTGCCTGGCTCTGCAACAGGCTGCTTGCACAAGGGGAATCCTTCAGGCTGGAAAAGACCTCCAAGATCATCCAGAGTCCAACCAGCAACCCAACACCACCAGGGCCACCAAACCACATCCCTGAGTGCAATCCTTGAACACCTCCCAGGGATGGGGACTCCACTACCTCCCTGGGCAGCCTGTTCTGATTCCTGACCACTCTTGCAGCAAAGAAAATGCAGCTAAGGTCCAATCTAAACCTCCCCTGGTGCAACTTGAGGCCATTTCCTCTCATCCAAACACTTGCTCGTTGGGAGAAGAGCCCAACCCCTGCCTCACTCCAGCCTCCTTTCAGGGAGCTGTAGAGAGCAATCAGTGAGGTCTCCCTTAAGCCTCCTTTCCCCCAAGCTGAACACCCTCAGTTCCTTCAGCCAGCCCTCACCAGACCTGGTGGGAGGTGTCCCTGCCTATGGCACAGGGGGGAGGGAGGTTGGAACTGGATGAGCTTTGAGCTCCCTTCCAACCTAAACCGTTCTATAGGATTCTTTTCACTGGAAAAAAACTGGGATGCTTTAGGAATCCCTGCTGCTTTAGGCAGGGATCTCCCAGCCCCTGCAGGCTTCGTGGGGCTGAGGGGTGGATTTGTCTAAGCTGTGATCACACACTGTATAATTTATCAGACCTAAAGCAGGGGATATCAGCTCAGCAAAGGATTTTTATTTCACGTTTATTCACTCTTGCAAGCCTTTAAGGGAACAGGGAAACTATTAAAAACCCTCCCTTTTTAAAGTCAAAAGCTTTTGGTAATAACACCTGGCTTGGGTACAAGCAAGCTGTGGTGGTGCAAATCCAACATCACCTCACACTCAACAGCCTTTGCCTTTCCCTCCTGGGGATGATGTCTTGGTCTGGAGGTGCATCACCTCAGCCTGGACTTCCACCACAGCAGGGCAAAGCCTCTGGGCACTTGCAAAAGTCACCTGGCCAGAGGGATGCTGCTCCACGGCTGTGGAAACACAGATGGGAGCCCAGAGGGAGGGGCAAGCTCCAGCTGGTGAAGTCCTGTGCCTGATGATGCTGTTAGAAATCACTGCAAACAGTTCCTGCTTCACAGGCACCAGGATCTGGGTAGGGGTGGACGGCAGCTCCCAGCCCCGAGGTGCTCAACCTGCTTCCCAGCAGCAGAATGGTGACACCTCCCTTGGCTCCTCCAAACCATAAATATTCCATTAGGCTATAATTAGATGCAGATAGGGAGATTCTTCTTCTAGCAACCAGATTCTTCGTGGTCCATCAGCAGCAGCTTCCACCCTCTTCACTCTTCATCAGATCCGTTTAGGAAGGCAGCCTGGGAGCTGCTGTCACACTTCTGCTGCCGCACTCCCAGCCCAATGTAAGGCTCCCTGCTGCCTCTCTGGCACCTCTGGATGCAGCTGGAACAGAGGAGGAGTCCATCAGCTTTAGCAGAGCCCCCAAACTAGCACCAGAATGAGCAAAAGACACTCGTGAGGAGTGCACAGAGGGAGGGGAAACTGTTACAGAGGTCCTAGAATGCTAAATCTGGGGGGGCTGGGGAGGGTTTGTTATCATGGAGTGCAATGGGTCAGAAGGGATCTCTAAAGGTCACCTAAGCACAACCTCCCTGCAGTGAGCAGGGACATCTGCAACTGCATCAGGCTGCTCAGAGCCCATCAAGCCTGAGCTTGGATGTCTCCAGAGATAGGGCATCCAGCACCAACCTGGGCAATCTGTTCCACCAGCCTCATGGTAAAGAACTTCTCCCTGACGTCCAGAGAACTTCTCCCTGATGTCCAACCTTAACTGGCCTGTCCAGCTGTCCAGTTCTGTGTAAAGTCTCTCCTTGCACAGACTGGTCTAGCTCACATCTCAGCAAGCCTTGCAGCACCTCTCAGAGGCTCACAGGCTGTAGAAGCATCCCTAAAGGCAGGGTAAGTTTCCCTTCCCACTTTGGAAAAGCCCTGCTGATGTTTTAGCTGCCAGCAGATGCTGTTGTGCCTCTGATGGCTCAGTGACTGTCAGCCACCTTGGAATCCCTGCCAGGGAGGGGGACAAAGAGTCAGGAGGTCCTGGCAGCACTTTGCTGTCTCTATTGAATTAGTGGCTGGTGCAGAATGAAAATCGTGGAGTGACTTCCAGGAGCAGCCCCAGGGGCTTGGTGATTTGACTTCTCTGTGCTTAGTGCCCCTGCCTCTTGCTGACCTTCCTTTGCATTCTGTGCACTCCACCCCCACCCTTGCCCCACCTCCTAAGCCTCACAGCAGCCAGGAGCTGCTTATTCAGCTGTGACTTTGTGCTTCTCCCTCTCTCCATCTCCACCCCTCCCTGCCCACCCCACTCCTCCCCACAGCCCTGCCCCAGCCATACCAGTAAGCCAGGGTATAGTTGATAGCCAGGATGGCCACAGCAGCTGCCCAGTGCCAGAAGAAGCACATGGTGAGGAACATGATGTTGCTGTGGTCGTTCTCATCCCACATTGGACCTCCCCATGGCTGGAAGAGCACGACCCCGATCTGGGTGGGACAAAGAATTTGTTACCTTAGGGAGGAGGGGAACAAATCAGTGTCCTGAAGCCCTTCAGCACCTTTCAGTCCAGCTTGGGTATCACCATGGTTGATGTGAGCCTTGAGCAGGAAGGTGGCTTTTGCTGGGGCCACTCAAAGCAAGTCTCTGCCACAGTCTTTTTTTTCCCCCTACAACACCCAGGCACACTGCAGACTCCTCTGAAGCCTCCACACGGAGTGTTTTGCAAGCTGAGCACAGTTTCAACTCTCTGATCTTTGGCTGGAGTTAGCACAGCAGCCCAGAGGCTGAGACAGAGGAGGAGAACTCAAAGCTTCTCAGCTTTGGGACTCATCTCCAAGTGGTTGCTTTGCTTCTCCAACTTGTAGCACAGCAAGCAGCTGGCTTGGGTTTCACTTGGCCATTTCATGGCTTGGTGGAGATTGCATCTTTGCCCTAAAGCAGAGGGAAGGCTGCAGGGAGCATTAAACACTCCAAACAATTAGTCCTGGGTTGGTAGATGCTAATTTTTGCTGGTGCCCCTAGAGAAGCAGCAAGCCAAGCCAAGCAGCCATTTCAGCAGCCATCAGAGATGACCTGGGCTGGGTAAATTCTGGGCTGTGATCTGCCCATCAAACGAGGCCAAGCACCTGTGAGTGATGTGTGGCTGCTTTGCCTCTTTCCCCATCCCTCTCCCCACCTTGGTGCCCTCCAGAACTGACCTGCCAGAACCATGTTCCCTGCACGATGGTGACGCCAGCCCTGAACATCTCCAGGATGAGGTTGTCACGGAGGAAGACCTCCAGCATGGTGCTGCAAGCCCCTGAGAAGATGGCGATGAGCAGCAGGGAGTGGATGTGCTGGTCCAGCATGGGGCGGTGCAGGACATGGTAGTAAAAGAGACAACCTGCCAAAACACAGCCCAAGATTAGGGCAGCAGTAGCAGCACCAATCACCAGCCCCCAGCAGACCAGGGGCACCTCTTCAGGTGGCACACGGAGACATCTCCTTGCAAAAACAACTCTCCAGGTAGCACCAACCCCCCCAAGTCTCCTGGCACCTCACCCTTCTGCAGGGGTGAGAGGCCCAACCCCGGGGCAGGAGGATCTGAGCAAGGTGGGGACCAAAGGCAGAGCCCAACAGAAGGGAGATTCTCTTCCTTCCCGTGCTGGTGCCATCATCTCTTCAGGTCACCCTCACCTGATAGCCGAGTTCCTGCTGTTCCCTGCTTCTCCATTTTCTTGGGGGTTGGAAATGTTCATTTCCACCTCTGACACATCAGACTGTGCCTGATGAAATGCTCCTGCTGCTGCTCCAAAACCATTTGGGGCTGGTGCAAGGGGAAGGAGCAGGACAGCCCTCAAGACAGCCTTGCAGCCAGAATGATATTCATGATGTGCTGAAGCTGGAAGAAGCCACTGGAGCTTGCCACGTGCAGAGCAAGCAGATGAGGATGAGGATGCCCGGGGTGCAGTGCATGGCTCTGCAGGGGAGGAAGGCAGGGGCAGGCCAGCAGCTCCGGAGCCGTAAGATAAATGCTGCACCCAGCAGCCATTCATCACGACGAGGGAGCTCAAGCTGCTGCTTTGTCCTGCTGCCTACCAGGACATGCCAGAGCAGGCCAAGCCAGGACCCGCTGATGCTCTCCCTCCCCACCCTGCCCCTTGGCGATGCATCTCCTGCAGCCTGTGCTGCCTGCTGCCCCTTCTCCGCCTCGCCCCTCCCAGCCTCCCTCCTCCCGGTTGAGCGCCGCTGACCTTCAACGAACACAGCCACGGACAGCATCAGGCGGTCCAGACCCCGCGGCACCGCCTGGGACACGTAGGTGAGGACATCCATCACGCCAGACAGGCCGAAGAAGAGGTACATGGTGGTGTGCTGCCAGTTCATCAGCTTCACCCAGTCGCGCTTGTCCCCGCTGTAGAGGTACAGGTGTGGCCCGTCCGGGACGAACTGCTCTGCCAGCATCCCTGCAGGGACACGGGGAGCACACAGGGATGGGTGATGCTGCTACTGCTCTGCCAGCATCCCTGCAGGGACACAGGAGCTGAGGGGACCACACAGTGATGGGTGATGCTGCTACTGCTCTGCCAGCATCCCTGCAGGGACACAGGAGCTGAGGGGAATGCCTGGAGGGGTGCACATAGTGATGGGTGATGCTGCTACTTCTGACCCCCAGCCCTCAGATAGTTAAAAACATTTATTAAATCTCCTCTCGGGCTTCTCTTCTGCAGAATAAGCAGCCCCAGGTCCCTCAGCCTCTCCTCAGTCCCCTCAGCATCCTTGTAGCCCTCTGCTGGACCCTCTGCAGCAGCTCTCTGTCCCTCTTCAACCTCTTAGCCTCCTCTTCTCCAGGCTGAACACCCTCAGCTCCCTTGGCCACTCCTCACAGGACCTACACATCAGCCTGTTATCAGCTGGCAAGACAAGAGGAACCCCAAGACACATCCTTGCACACCTGAACTGTTTTCCGGAGCCCTCGCTCCAAAGAAGAGTCAGCACTACAGCCTGGGACCTTACCTATCAGAGCAAAGACAATCTTGATTCCCCCTTCTATGGCATCCACACGCTGGAAACAAAGCACCCTGTGGGATTTCTTTGGAACTTTCTGGCTGAGG
Organism: Psilopogon haemacephalus; assembly: GCA_013396835.1. Taxonomy (NCBI): domain Eukaryota; kingdom Metazoa; phylum Chordata; class Aves; order Piciformes; family Megalaimidae; genus Psilopogon; species Psilopogon haemacephalus. Next base: position 554,044 of record VWZI01012854.1, on the reverse strand, counting down.
TACTGCAGGGGATACTTCACAGACCACCAGAGCCCAAAGATCAGGAAGAAGCTGCCTGGAAGTGCATGGCCCTTGAAGTTTGCCATCCTGAGCACCTCCTCTGCCTGCAAAGCAAAGAAAAAAAATAATCTCAGCTTGGATCAGTTATTTGACATCCATCCATCCACCCATCCATCCATCAATCCATCCATCCACCCATCCATCCTCCCAGCCACCCAATGATGGGCTGCTTCTCCAGAGCCTATTGTCTCAGCCCACTGGACTGTGCCAGCACTGGCCTCTTGCTTTGATTTTGTGTTTAATTACCCAGGGCAGCCTCTGTCAACAAATCTCTCCTTTTAAGTCCTGAAATCAGGCAGAACAGCTCCTAACAACTGTCCACAAAGCCGCCAGACACTGGGGCAGGAAAAAAACCTTCCCCAGCTTTGCTGCCCTTCTCTGGGCATGCTTCAGCCCTTCCATGTCTTTCTTGGAGCAAGGGGCCCAAACCTGAGCCCAGGATGTCTTCCAGTATCTGAAGGGGGCCTACAAAAAGCTGGGGAGGGACTTTTGAGGCTATCAGGTAACAGGATTAGTAACAGGACTAGGGGGGATGGAGCAAAGCTGGAGGTGAGGAGATTCAGACTGGAGGTGAGGAGGAAGTTGTTGAGCATGAGAGTGGTGAGAGGCTGGAATGGGTTGCCCCTGCAGGGAGGTGGTGGAAGCCTCATCCCTGGAGGTGTTTTTGGCCAGGCTGGCAGAGGCTGTGGGCAGCCTGCTCTAGGGTAGGGTGTCCCTGGGCATGGCAGGGGGGTTGGGACTGGCTGATCCTTGTGCTCCCTTCCAACCCTGACTGATTCTATGATTCTATGTGGGGTGTGAATGACCTAACTCCAGCAGCTCCACCCTGAAGGACCTTGATGGGGTCGGTGCAGTCAGACAACGATGACCTAAAGGATACCCTGATCAATCCAAGCAGGGAAGCTTGAAGGTCACTGAAAAAGAGCATGCTGAAGGCGGGCAGGCAGCATGTCCACCCCATGTGGGTGACCAGGACAGCCAGAGAGCTGCTCAGGTCCATACCTGCCTGATCACTCAGCAGCAGGAAGCTGGGAGGCTTATCTGGGACGCGTGACCAGTGAAACTATTTCTCCTGCTTCCCTTCCTCCTCTGAAAACATGCAAGAGGTGAGCAGAGCAAGGAGAAAAAACAAACAAACCAGCAAACCCCAAACACAGCTATGTTTGTAGCTGTGAGCACCCTGCAGAGCTCCCAGGCTCTGCACAGCAGCGGAAAGGGGCAGGTGGAGGTGGGGTTGGAAGCACTATAGAATGGTTTGGGTTGGAAGTGACCTCCAAAGGCCATCCAGACCAGCTCCCTCTGCAGCCAGCAGGGATACCCTCTGATAAATCAGGCTGCCCAGAGCTCTCTTGAGCCTGACATTGAATATCTCCAGTCATGGGGCCTCAACCACCACCCTGAGCAACCTCACAGGGCATCCCCACCAAGTGTGACTTCACCCTGTTTCCTCATCACCTAATCCAGCCCTGCTGGCTTTTAATTAAGGCACTTTGTCCCCAGCTTAATGATTTACTCTTTCATCTGCTCTTATCACACCCCCAGGGAGCTGATTTCTCCTTGGTTTATGGCTCAGACACCCAGACAGGCATCCAGAGGAGCAGGGAGGATGGTGAGGAGCCCAGCTAGGCTTTCACCTCCTCTTGTCCTACCCTGGCAGCCACAGATAACCTCTTCTCAGCCAATTTTTGTGTCCTTTGAGTTTTCCAAAGGTCTCATTTTGCTTTCTGGAAGGGACCTTTCAAGGTCATCTGGTCCAGCCTCCCTGCAGGCAGCAGGCACCTCTGTGACCACAGCCCCTGACCTGCAGTGGTTCCAGGGTTGGGGCATCCACTACCTCTCTGGGCAAGCTGGACTGGGGGTCTCATCACCCTCAGCATCCAAAATGTCTTCCTTCTGCCTAGTTTGAATTTCCCCTCTTTGAGTTTCAAGGCATCACCCCCAGCCCTGCCACTGCAGGTCCTGCTAAAAGGCCTCTCCCCACCTATCTTACAGACCCCCTTCAAATACTGGAACACTGCTAGAAGGTGTCCCTGGAGAGCTTCTCTTCTCCAGGCAGAACAAGCCCAACTCTCTCAGCCTGCCCTCTCAGCCAAGCTCCAGCTCCCAGAGCGTTGTTGTGGCCTCCTCTGGCCCTGCTCCAACAGGTCCCCACAGTGCCAGTCTAAAGTTCTCCACCAGAAGCAGCTTGGAGCCATCAGCCCTGCAATTAGCTGTGCCCTTTGATCTCTGCACATCAGGCAGTGCAGACAACACCAGAGCTGCCCTGCTTTGGTGGGACCTGCTGCCTGCCTCTGGGAGCATCTGCAGGTGACAGGGACAGTCCCCAGGGAAGGGAGCAGAAATGTCTTAGCTTGCAGAGACTGAAAGAGTTGAGCTGGAGGATGCCACTGGAAATAATGAAGCTATTTAAAACCCTCTCAAGGTGGTTTGGGTCTCCTCTTGCAGGGTCTGAGAGTGCAGGAGGGCAATGAACCCACAGCAGCTGAGGTGCTGCAGCCAGGAACAGCATCCTCCAAGAGCTCACTTCTTACCCTGAATGTTCTCTGGATGTATCTGCAGACAACACAACCCCACAGCCCCAATGCTCCACCTGGGAGGGAAGGCAGCTGGTGGAGAAGACATGGAGGGGAGATAACACTGCCTGAAAGATGACAGAGGGAGGACTCAAGAAATTCATGGGGTCACAGAGTGGTTTAGGCTGGAAGGGACCTCGAAGGTCATCCAGTTCCAAACCCCCGCCATGGGCAGGGACACCTCCCACCAGCCCAGGTTGCTCAATGCCACATCCAACCCAGCCTTGAACAGCTCCAGGGAGGGGACATCCACGGGCAACCTGTTCCAGAGGCACAGCTTTCCTCCTGCCTGCCTGCCTGCACAGCCTCACTCCATTCCCAGCCCTGCCTTGCCCATCTGCAGAGACACTTCTAATCACAGCAGCACTTAGACCTGGCGCTCTGGGAGGTGGCTGAGTGGCCCTGGTGCTGTGGGGCTGAGGGATGGCCCCGACGATCCTGGAGGTCTTTTCCAACCTTAATGATCCTGTGATTCCATTAGCTCCCCTAGGAGCTGCATCCCTAATGCATTAGTGTCAGGCTAAAGCCCCACTCAGAAGCATTTCAGCCCATTATTGCCGAGTTGTCCTCTCCCTCCTCCTCCATCTGCACCATTAATGGTGACACTCAGCAATCAAGATGCTCCTTACTAGTCCTTGTGAGCCAAGCTCTGCCTGCAAGCCCAGGGAAGCAACTTTCCTGCCTCTAAAGCATCCTTAGGGACTTTTTAGACTGAGGTTAGAAATCCTCCTCCTCCTCCTCATCATCGTTGGAACCTATTAGGCTCAATTGCTGGGGAAGTAGCTGAAGGACCATCAGGAGCTGCAGGAGCTTGTTTAGTGGCTGCTGATAAAACACATGAGATGGAGCTGGTCTGGTAGTTAAGGACTCACCACCGTGGGGAAATTCGGTGTGGAAGTTCAAGCTGGGATGAAAGCCTCCAACTGGGGGTGCTGGGCCTGAGAGCTATTTAATAGGCACAGTGGAGCCACCTGAGAGGGGGCTCTGGGAGGGGAAAAGGGACAGTGAAAAGCTGCTGAGGGAGAGGTTTCTTTGCTCTCTGCCTGCCACTGCTCTTCCTCACACTGGCCTCTTCTTGCCTTCTGTTTGGTAACTCATGAGTTGGACTCTCCATCCCTACTCCTGTCCCAAGCCCTGCCACCAGAGAAGCAGCAAGAAAAAAAACCTTCCCCAGCTTTGCTTCAGCATGCTTCAGCCCTTCCATGTCCTCGGAGCAAGGGGCCCAAACCTGAGCCCAGGATGTCTTCCAGTTTCTGAAGGGGCCTACAAAAAAGCTGGGGAGGGACTTCTGAGGCTATCAGGTAGTGACAGGACTGGGGGAGATGGAGCAAAGCTGGAGGTGGGGAGATTCAAACTGGAGGTGAGAAAGAAGTTGTTCAGCATGAGAGTGGTGAGAGGCTGGAATGAGGTGTTTGGGACCACATCCCTGGAGGTGTTTTTGGCCAGGCTGGCAGAGGCTGTGGGCAGCCTGCTCTAGGGTAGGGTGTCCCTGGGCATGGCAGGGGGGTTGGGACTGGCTGATCCTTGTGGTCCCTTCCAACCCTGACTGATTCTATGACTCATAGAACTGCTTCAGCTGGGAAAAGACCCCCAAGGTGACCCAGTCCAAGCACTGAAGGTGCACCCCAAGCACCCAGCTGCCCAGCATCACCCTCCACAAGCAGCTTGTGCCTTGGGGAGGGCAGCCCTGTGCTGCCAAAGGGAGAGGTCAGCAATGTATTAGTGATTCCTTCCTGAGGAGCTGGCAGGAGGCAGGCAGGAGGCAGGCAGGAGCCCTTCCCCAGCCCTTCCCCAGCACTGCCCAGCCAAGGGAGGCAGCAGCCCTGGAGCAGGGCACTACCCTGGCCCCCACTGTTCCTCTCAGCTTTCAGGTGTGGGACACTGAAAGGGACTTTTCTGGGGAATTCTGCGGGGAGGGGAGGGTGGGGAGAGAGTTTCTGGCTCGGTGCAGGCAGGGTTGGTTTCAGGCTGGCCATGAGGCAGAGCTTTTCCATTCTGCTTGGCTGGGAGTGGGGCAGGGAGACTCCAACAGCGAGGAGGTGAGGGGGTTTGGGGAGGGGGCCAGCTGGTCCCCAGGCTGCCCTGCTCTCACCTCTGCCTGCTCTTGGGCCCCACAAACGCTGTTTAGTTTTCAACTTCCTCCTCGGGGAGCGTTGCTGCCTGCTGGCTGAGCTGCCCCAACGCCTCCCACCCCAGCACAGCCTGGCAGGGGCTTTGGGCAGCTCCGCAGCCTCCTCTGCCCCATCTCACTGGGACCCCAGGGTGCTGGTGGGACCCCTCAATGGGCTGAGCAGGACGGGGTCTACACCCCTGTGTCCCCCCTAGCTTCCTTTCCCCCACGGGGAGCTAATCCAGGCTCGCCCACCCCAGCTCCTCTGCTCCTTCCTTATGGGGCTGCTCGGATGGCAGATTTGGGGCTCTCCCCATCCCTACTCGCCCAAAGGGTGGGCAGGTGAGTTCCTTCCCCTCCCAGCTACAGGGGGTGAGTCCCATGGCTCGGGGTGGCTTTGTCCCCTCCTCCCCAAGCCTTTCCCAGCACGAAGCCCCCTGCTCCCCCCGTGCCCCACCCGCAGAGCCTTACCTGTCCTGCTGCTGTCGCTGCCGTACCTGCTCCCAGGTGAGCTCAGCTCCTCCCCTGCCTCCTCCCAGCCCTGCCTGCTCCCAGCCTCCTCTAAAGGCCATCTGAAAAAGGGAAAAGAGATGACCCTGCACACATCAACCCCCACCCCATTCCTGACCACCTCGGGAGCTTTCATTTGTATTTTCTCCCCTAAACCTCAGCTTCAACTTCCTGACTGGGGGAGAAAAAAAAAAAAAAACCCACACAAAACAAAAACCACAAAGCAAAATAAACTTTCTCAGGGCTTTTCCACCTCATAAATCTTTATTTGCTCACATTTCAGTGCAATGACGAAACTGCTTCCTATCAGGCTGCTTTCATCTCCCACCTCGTAGAATCCTAGAATCAGTCAGGGTTGGAAGGGACCACAAGGATCAGCCAGTCCCAACCCCCCTGCCATGCCCAGGGACACCCTACCCTAGATCAGGCTGCCCACAGCCTCTGCCAGCCTGGCCCCAAACACCTCCCTGCAGGGGCAACCCATTCCAGCCTCTCACCACCCTCATGCTGAACAACTTCTTCCTCACCTCCAGTCTGAATCTCCCCATTTCCAGCTTTGCTCCATTCCCCCCAGTCCTATCACTCCCTGACAGCCTCAAAAGTCCCTCCCCAGCTTTCTTGCAGCCCTATTCAGACACCAAAAGGCCACAATAAGTTCACCTGGAAGCCTTCTCCAATAAGGTCAGCTGGAAGCTTTCTCCTCTCCAGACTGCACAGCCCCAACTGCCTCAGTCTCTCCTCACAGCAGAGCAGCTCCAGCCCTCTGCTCTGGACACTTTCCAGCACCTCCACATCCCTCTTGTCCCAGGGGCCCCAGAACTGGCTGCAGGGGTCTCAGCAGTGAGGAGCAGAGGGGCAGGATCACTTCCCTCACCCTGCTGCCCACACTGCTCTTGCTGCAGCCCAGGACCATGTGGGCATGGGGATGCTTCCTGGGGCATCACCTCCCTAGCCCAGGTCCCTACACCCCATCCAGTGCAGCCCCAGCTACAGAAAGCTACAAAATGGTTTATTTCTTTGCAGCACTTCCTTTTCCCTGCTTCCCAGCTTGTGATGGATGCTCCTCACTGAGGCTGAGAAAGGAACAAGAGGTGGGTTGGAGGATTTGGAAGCATGAAGAATTGTTCAGCTGGGGAACTGCTGTGCAGCCTCGTGGAAAAAAACCTCAAGGGGATGCCCAAGAATGCAAAGAAGACACCAAAAACACCATGCAACAAAAAAAACAAACAAACAAACAAAACCTTTGGGGCTTAGTGATGAACTTACTGGAGCTGGTACCCATAAAAAAAAAAAATATATCTCATGGCTCCTCTGATCACAAAAGGCTGAGTTGGGCTGGGGAGACCTCTCAACCCT
>VWZI01012854.1:519880-533799 GCA_013396835.1 Psilopogon haemacephalus | reverse complement strand
AAAACAACCCCAAAACAACAAAAACCCGACCAAAACTAACGACACCCAAAGCCCAAAGCCAAGGGAGAACCTATCTCACCGAGGAGGTCACCAACACGGCTTGGAGGAGCTCCGTGGCTGCCCTGGCTTCAGCCGCTGGTTGCCCTGATGTAAGAGCCAGATGACTCCCCTGGCCTGCCTTTGCTTAAATGTTTTCTTTTAATAATCAACTCATCCCCACCTAATGGGCCAGCTTGTGCAATCGGCTTGCCTGATGAGCTCTTCGGGGAGACAGCTGCCTTTCAGCGGCCTTAATTAGCAGCAGAGCATCATTCAAACCTATTTCTTTGCTGCGGTTCATTAGGAGCGGGGGCGAGCCCTGGCGCTTAGGAAAGCAGCAGGCTGAGAGAGACTGCCCAGCAGAGGCAGGGCGTGGGGAGGAGGCACAGGAGAGAGCCCCACGCACACATACCTGCCCCTGCCAGGCTCTGGGGGGTGCAGGATGGCTCCTCCCAAAGCACCTGGCCACCACCGAGACCTTGACGTTGGGATGGACCCTCAAGAGCAAGTCCAACCCACAGACCGAGGCCACCAGGGACACTAAGCACCACATAGTCATTGAATTGTTTTGGTTCACAAAGACCTCTAAGATCATCAAGTCCAACAACCACACTAAGACCACCGTGGCCACCAAGCCATGGCCCTCAGCACCACATAGTCATAGAATTGCTTTGGTTGGAAAAGACCTCTAAGGTCATCAAGTCCCACCATCAGCCCAACACCACCATGGCCATGGCCATTAAACCGGGAGTTGACGAGCTCCTTTGGTCTCTTCCAACCCCTGACATCCTGTGACCCTGCTATCCTGTGACCCTGGGATCCTGTGACCCTACCCAGCTGCACTCAACTTGCTTCGAATCTTCCTGGAAGCCAAATCACTTCTCAAGTAAACCTTTAAAACAAAAGAACCAAAAAACCCCCAAAACCCCAAAAGCCTCTTCAAGCTTTCAGAGTGATTATCCCAGGAGCTCGGTGGGGTTGGGGAGGGAGGAAGATGAGAGCTGCCTGACATCATCCGGATCTGGTCCAGGACCATCAGACACCTGCTGAGCCTCGCAGTGTAATTCCACAGCAGCTGCTGTCCTAACCTTCAAGTGCACAAGCGGGAACATGAGTTGTTTGCATCTCTTCCCTCCAACATTGTTCTCTGGGGTGTTTGAAAAAAAAAAAAAAGAAAAAAAAAGGCCTAATGAAATGTGACTCAGAAATAACTGACAAGTGCCAGCCTCACCTTCTCATTGTCTCATCAAAAATGGGAAAGACAGTCAAGGAGAAGACTCAACCTTCTCCGGGAGCTCTGCTGCCCCAACTTGCCTGCAGCTTGCAGGCTGAGTGAAATGTTGACACGGGGCTGACATCTCCTCTTGATTTATGGGAGGGCTTGAAGGGAGCAAGGGGGAGGAGGAATTAAACATGATAAATCAGGGAGTAACATCCCTAACCCTGAAGTGCTTGTTGTAAACAATGCAAAACACTCAGCTAATTTTTATGAGCCTAATTTATGACCTGCAATTCCTTCCAAATGAGAGAAGCTGAGAAGGTAAAAAAACAAAGCAAAAAACCCACAAGCCTCACTTGTTAGAATATCATTAATTCCATCAGAGGAGACCCAAGCCAGCCATTGTTCCTCCTGCTGGAATGTTTCACGGCAGCTAATTGCTCCTCTGTGCTTTGCATGCAGACCTGTTAGTGCTGGAGAAGAGGCAGGGCTGGACCCTCTGCTCTGAGTTAGCTCAGCATCTCCCAGCTCACCTTCTCTCCAGGCACCTGATCACTCACTTGGAGGTGTGAAGATGGAGTTAGCATCTCCCAGCTCACCTTCTCTCCAGGCACTTGATCACCCAATCACAGACTGCTTTGGATGGGAAGGGACCTTCAAAGGTCGTCTGGTGCGATGCTCTTGCAGGGATATCTGCAACTAGAGCAAAGACCTGGGATGCCTTCAGGGATGGGGTATCTACCACTTCTCTGGGCAGCCTAGGCTAGGGTCTCGCCACCAAGTCAGCAAAAACTGATTATTATGGGTAAATGAAGGGTGCTAAACACATCCCCTGAAGTCAGGAGTGCTGCCCAGGCTGCTAGTCCAGGGGGATCTTGTTGGTGGAGTTGCAGCTACACCATGGAGCTCAGCAACCCCTGCTCCTACGGATATCAAAACCCATGGAGATGGATTATTTGGAGGTGAGGTGTTGGGAGATGGATTGTTGGGAGGAGGCACAAATTCTCCCCAGGAATCCTGCTGCTTTTCCTCGCCCTCAGCCAAAAATTCTCAGGAGTGCCCATAGCAGATGGGACACAGCATCCTCATTTTCTATCCCTGCATCCTCATTTTCTATCCCTAGCTCCCCGATCCCATCCCTGGGCTTACACCGGGACCAGATCCAAGGGCACTGGTTTGCAGGAGCAGGAGCAGGAACCAAACCCTGCTGCAGCCTCACTCACAAGAGCCTCTTTGTGTCTCTCCCCAGCAGATCTGTGGGCAGGCTGTTTGCCTGGAGGTGATGAAGAGATTCCAGAGCACTCGGGGATGGAAAGTGCCTCACAAATAACTAAATGGGTCTAGCGGAGGGGCTGTAATTAACGAGGGCCACGAAGGCGCTCGCAGCACGCAGGGTACCGCGGCAGAGGTGTTATTGTTGGCACCTCCGGGAGCTCTTTGCTCCCTATCTCCTCTCCTTCCCTGCTGTTTCACAACTGCAATTCCTCCCGAAGGGAAGTGAGCTGCTTAACCCCGCGATTTGGACGCCAGCGAAGCTGCTCCATCATTAAGGAAGGTAATGACTGAGCCTGGTGAGGGCACCGAGGGTGGTGCTGGGGCATGGAGCTGCTTGTGCAAAGCTCACTGGGGGTTGAGATGCAGCATGTGCAAGAGGGGAGATGTGCAAGGTGCATGGCAAGGTCTCTGTGCTCACAGTCAGATGTGAGCTGTGGTGGTTCTTAGCTAGAAGGCAGAAGGCTGCAGGTTGTGTTGCTGCCTAAGCTGCTCCCCGACATGTCCATGTTGAAGTCAAGGTGGAAACAGTCAAGATTTGGCTAACAGTGATTGAATCATTCATCACTGAATCATTCAGGTTGGAAAAGGCCCCTAAAAATCTTCGAGCCCAACCATTCTCTGACTCTGTCAAGGCTGGTGCTAGGCCATGTCCCTCAGCACCACATCTCTGCCTCTTTTCACCACCTCCAGGGATGAGGATTCAGCCACCTCCCTGGGGCAGCCTGTGCCAGTGTTTAATTGGCTATCAAGGTCAGGGAGAAAAGAAAACCTCACTCTCCAGGCTGATGTTCAGCCTGAGCTGAGTTCCTTTGTATCTTGAAGGGAAGGAAGGGACACAGTGAGCTGGTTTAGAGACACTTTGCAGGTTGAGCAATGACATTTGTTTTTCTGGTAAGCTCTTAAATGCTTTGAAGGGGGTGCAACATGAGCCAGCTACAACATAAGCCTGGCTAAAGCCATCCTCTCAATTACACTTACAAACAGCCTGTTCCTGGGCACAATTAGGAGGAATCTCCTATAATCCCTTCTCCCTGGCAGTGCAGCAATGATCCCTCGTGCAGCAGGGCTGGAGGCTGCTTGAAGGAACCACCAGGAAATGAGCTGAGATGGCACCAAAAACTGCAGTGCCAGGAAGTGGGAAAGAGAAGGAAAACTGCTGCTGATCATGGAGCTTGGTCAGATCCTTCTGATGGATCTCAGGGGCACGCTGCTGCCCTTCACCCCTGCTCTGCAAAGCAATGCTTAGGAGAGAGAAAGCAGGAAGGTGAGGAGGATCCCACCCAGGCCAACTAAATGGTGGTGAGCTGCAAAAGCCTTCAGCCAAGTTGCAAAACCTGGGGAGGGAGCAGAGGAGCTCAACAGGAGTGGTCAGGAGGTGAGGGGACATGAGATGTATGAGGAAATGGAAGGATCCAGGCCAGGTTGGATGGGGCTTTGAGCAACCTGATCTAGCTGCCCATGGCAGAGAGGTTTGGACTAGGTGATCTGTGAGGTTCCTTCCAACCCAATCCATTCCATGAAACTCGTTTTGACTCATTCTCAGATTTAGACTCTCAAGCTGCAGCAAACCCAAAGCCTCAGCCTGGTGGGGATGGCTGCAAGGACAGCAAGCTCTCATAACGTGCTGCTGGAGGACACCTCCTGCATCTCACCAGCCTGGCTGCAGTGAGGCTGGGCAAGAGGGACCTCTGCGAGCCCCTCCCAAGCTGATGCAACCTGTGAATCCATGAGGTGCCCATGACTGCCTTCTCTCTTCTCCCTTCCCACTCCCCAAGTCCTCCCTGTCTCTCCAGGCACACATGTTGGGACAGCTCAGGATGATCTTGGTGAGAAGCTGGCAGGGCAGAAGCTGAGCTCTCAATTTCCTCCCTTCTCACCCATTTGCACAGGATCCTTATCTCCCTGCCTCTAACTCCCGGTGCTTAATTACCCTGGGTGATAATCCTGCACACACAGTGCATGATGAAGCAATTCCTAAGATAAGTAGTTTTCTGGATCCCCAATTATGATTAGATATTGGCAATCAAGCTGTCTTCTACTCTTCCTCTTGGGGCTGGCCTGCCAAAAACAGCCTTGTTTGGGTAAGTGAGACCTGAGACCCGTGTGGGAAGCTGCTGTGCAAGGAGAAGTTCAGACAAGAGTCTCTGTGTGGGTAAAAGGTCTCCTCGAAGCTGGTTCAGATGTTGACTTCGACCCAGGGGGCTGGAGCTGTTTGCAGCATCCCATCTGGAGCACTGCCTTCAGATTTGGGCTCCCCAGTTTCAGAGGGACAGGCACTGCTGGAGAGGGTCCAGGGGAGGGCTGTGAGGATGCTGAGGGGACTGCAGCACTGCCTGGGGAGGAGAGGCTGAGGGACCTGGGGCTGCTTAGGCTGCAGAAGAGAAGACTCAGAGGGGATTGGATCAATGTTTGTAACTATCTGAGGGCTGGGGGTGAGGAGGGGGGGGACAGGCTCTGCTCACTGCTCCCTGCCATAGGCCAAGGAGCAATGGATGGAAGCTGCAGCACAGGAGGTTGCAGCTCAACACAAGAGGCAACTTCTTGACTGGAGGTGTCCCAGAGCAGTGGCACAGGCTGCCCAGAGAGGTTGTGGAGTCTCCCTGTGTGGAGCCTTTGCAGGCCTGTGTGGATGTGTTGCTGTGTGCCCTGAGCTAGATTGGCTGGTCCTGATCTGGCAGGGGGGTTGGACTCGATGATCTCCTTGGGTCCCTTCACCCCTGACATCCTGTGTGCCTGTGATTTATAGACTCACACAACTGTTTGGGTGGGAAAAGCTCTCTAAGATCTCACCAAGCCAGCAGCACCATGCCCACCAAACTGTGTCCCACAGTGCCATGCTCACACTTCCTTTTTTTGCACACCTCCAGGGATGGTGACTCCACCACCTCCCTGGGCAGCCTGTGCCAACCCCTGACCACTCTTGCAGCAAAGAAACTGTTCCTAACATCCAATCTAACCCTCCCCTGGCAGGATTTCAGGCATCTAAACTGCAAACAAGATAATGTGACCTGGGCAGAGTCACACAACAGCTGCTTGGGGAGCTTTGCCTTACAGAGGACCCTGCTGACTTCTCGTGGAATATTTAACTAATTAGTCAAGCAGACCCTCAATAAACTGGACACTAAGTTATGTTTGGCTTTAATTACCTGCTAGGCCTGTTGGGTTGCTGGAAGTCAGACGTGCTCAAGTGCTGTGCTGAGCCCAGGTCAATATGAATGTGTCTCCTGTGAGCAGCTCAGAAGCTGTGCTGATATTTGTGCTGGGCAGGGGAAAGGTATCCAGAAAAACAATGAGGACAAGCAAGAGGAGGGTAGGAAACAGCTGCAGGCTCAGCTCAGAAGTGCCATTGTGGCAGGCACCTCCCTTTGTGGCTCCTGTTCACTCCAAGAGGACAGTGTGAACGTTTGGGCTGAGGGGTGGCACCTCCTGGCACTCTCTCCTGGCACAGCAAGGTTGACTGCTCCAGGAAGGGAAAGCCACTGCAGAGGGTTCTCAAGGCCTGGGAGCTTTGCTAGGTGTCTCCTCACCAGCTCTGCCCCATCACACCTCTCTGCTGCATCATAACATCTTCCTTGGCCCTCTCCTTCCTCTTTTCCACCTTGTCCCCCCCCACCCCAGGCTCTGTGTTCTCCCCATCACTGCTGCCTGCTCCTGTCCCCATCTCCTGCACAGACTTCTTCCACCATGGCAATTTGCTCAAACACCTCCTGAGCTGCAGGCAAGGTGAGCTCAGGAAATAGGAGAACAAAGCAGATTTTGCTTCTCTGCACAGCTTGCCTGGGTGATCCTTCACAAGCTCTTGCACCTCTGAGTTATTTTGATGTTAGGATATGAGCTCATCACAATCCTTAAGCTGTTCAGATGCAAGGGGTTGTACAAAACAGCTCCAAGGTTAGGTGAGCAGAGTAGCTGGGGAGCAAAGTCCTGAGCCCACCCCAAGCCTCAACTGCTCTCTCCAGCTCAGCCTTCTCCACCTCTTGCTCTATTTAGAGTTTGTTCCTTCTAATTTACACCCAACCTCCTTCCTCCCTTCCTTGGAAGCCTCAGGAGCTGCTCCCTTTTCCACTCCCAGCTGTAGGAGCACCCTGGGTCCTTCTCTTTTCCAGAGGTGTGGTGTCCTGAATCCAGCCAGGCCAGAGGTGCTGGCTCCTCCTTACCACTGCAGATGCATCTCCTCTTCCTTGTCCCTCCTCCATCAGTGTCTGTCAGTCCATCAATGTCTGCCCTCCTGCTTTGTTGGACCACTTCAGTCCCCTGCAATCAACCTTTCCCAACACAGACTGGGCCAACAGTCAGGTGGGAGATTGCTTTAAAAATTGAAATGTCTTCTCCTCCTGAGATTCACAGATGGCACTGGGTAGGAAGGGACCCTCCAGGGTCATCCTGGCCAACCCCCCCACCCCTCCCCTGCAGTCAGCAGATGAGCACAGGCTCCCCAGTTGCTTCCCAGCCACTCTGTTTGTCTAACCTTGGAGCTGTTTTGTACAACCCCTTGCTTCTGACAGCTTAAGGATTGTGATGAGCTCATATCCTAACATCAAAATAACTCAGAGGTGCAAGAGCTTGTGAAGGATCACCCAGGCAAGCTGTGCAGAGAAGCAAAATCTGCTTTGTTCTCCTATTTCCTGAGCTCACCTTGCCTGCAGCTCAGGAGGTGTTTGAGCAAAGCAAACCCACTCCCTCTCCAACCTGATGGCCTCTAGGAAGCTGACAACTCAACCCATGGATACACACTTACTGTCTTCCTACCTGGCTGAATAAAAAGGGCTGCCAGCCAAAACCAACCAGATAGAAATCTTCCTGGAGCCTTTGCAGTGTCACATACCTGTGCAAATTGCCAACCTGTTTATAGCAACAGGCACCACAACACACCTCAGACCCAGGAGGCCAAGCAACCTCCCTCTGTTTAGCTGCACTCCTAGGAGACATCACCTGGCCAGGCCACGTAGGTGCTTCTGGGGAGGGGCTGGGGACATCACTGCACCCCACTCACCCTCTTGCAGATGGAGGGAGGACATGTCTGGAGCAACCCATTGGTGGGGGCAGAGGAATGGAGCCCAGCGTGGAGGTGAAAATACAACCAACGTGAAAGGGTGTATGAGGATCTGAGGTCCTTCTGTAATGACAGGACAAGAGGAACTTACCTTGAGGTGCATCAGGATGGATGTGAGGAACAGTCCTATGAGGATCTGGAGTCCTTCTGTAGTGACAGGATAAGAGGAGCTGACCTCAGGTTGAGTCAGGTTGGACATGAGGAACAGTTCTATGAGGATCTGGAGTCCTTCTGTAGTGACAGGATAAGAGGAGCTGACCTCAGGTTGAGTCAGGTTGGATGTGAGGAACAGTTCTATGAGGATCTGGAGTCCTTCTGTAGTGACAGGATAAGAGGAGCTGACCTCAGGTTGAGTCAGGTTGGATGTGAGGAACAGTTCTATGAAGATCTGGAGTCCTGACCTCAGGTTGCATCAGGTTGGATGTGAGGAACAGTTCTATGAGGATCAGAGGAATGGAGCCTAGCATGGTGGTGAAAATAAAACCAACATGAAACAGCTCTGTGAGGATCTGGGGTCCTTCTGTAGTGATAGGACAAGAGGAGGTGACCTCAAAGTGTGTCAGGTTGGATGTGAGGAACAATTTCTTCCCCTTCTGGGGCTGCCCAGGGCAGTGCTGGGGTCTCCATTCCTGGAGGGGGTTTCAAAGCTGTGGAGATGTGGTGCTGAGGGACATGGTTTGGAGGTGACCTGGCAGTGCTGGGTTCTTGGCTGGACTTGATGATCCTCATGATCCCTTCCAAGCCAAACACCTCTGTGGTTCTGAGGCTCTGAGCTGCTTCATCAGCTGCTGTCTGTCTGTGTGGAGGAGATCAGAGAACAGTTAATCACCTCCCCGAAGGTGCTGTGAACTGTCAGGTCCCTGGAGATCCTGGAGCATAAAATCCATCATGAGAAGGAAATGTCATCATGCATGACAGCCTGCAACCATCTTGGCAAGATGTAGCTTCATGCTGGAGAGGTAGGAATGAGCTTCCAAGCTGCTTTAAAAGGGGGGAACGAGACACTCTGACACTGCAGCATGAAAGAAATGCTCCAGAAGAGCTGATTTGAGAACTATCCAAAAAGCAAAAGGACTTTTGTGTACTGGGAGGGAGAAGCTTCAGCATTCTTAGGGATTATTTCTAGGCACGTTGACAGAATGCCAGGCTGGAAGGGACCCCAAGGACCATGGAATAGAATCACAGAGTGGCTTAGGTTGGAAGGGACCTCAAAGCTCATCCAGTTCCAATCCCCCTGTGCTTTAAAACAGGCCAGGTAGGTAACTGGGCTGCTCCACAGGGGAAGCTGGGAAAGAGGAGGTTGATTTATTGCACTGAATCCCAGAAAGAAAAAGAAAGGAGGCGACTCAAGCATGTGCTTGCCTTAGCCAGGGGTCACAATCTCTCTTCCCACCTGGTGGAAAACCGCCCGGGGGGATCCTCCCAGGATGCGGTGACTGATGTGGGGAACATCACTTAAGCCAATGCCTTTCACTTCCATCCCCTTGGGATTCCAGGAGAACAATCAAAGGGGTGAAAAGGGAAGCTCCACCCAGGCTGGCGTCTGGCAGCAGGAGAGGAGCATTGCCGAGTGACAGCGAGAGGAGCCCCAGGCGCTGTGCCTGCCCAGCAGCCCTCCCGATCGATGCTCTGGCTCAGGTGGGTACTTCTCACTGAGTTCATCTCTGCTGGGCAGAGGGAAGGTGGCAAAGCCTCCACTCCCCCTCCACGAACTCCTCTCCTGCAGAAAACCCCTTTGGAAACAGAGCTCCTCCTGGCAGGGCTTTGAACAAGGAGCAAGCAAGGATGGAGAAGGACCTGGGGGTGCTGGTGGAGAAGTTCACCATGAGCCAGCAACGTGCCTGCACCAACAAGGTCAGTTTCTTCAGGAAGAAGAGTTTGGCCACCAGGGCAAGGGATGTTCTCCTCCCCTTTGACTCTGTCCCACATCTGGAGTCCCATGCCCAGTTCTGGGCTCCCCAGCTCAAGACAGAGAACTGCTAGATAGGACCAGATAATGTCCAAGAGGGTGCAAACTGGAACCCAGGAGGTTCTACCTGAGCAGGAGGAGAAACTTCTTGGCTGTGAGGATGCTGAAGCCCTGGAGCAGGCTGGCTGGAGAGGTGGTGGAGTCTCCTTCTCTGGATTCCAAACCAGGACACTGTGATCCTGGGCAAGCTGCTGTGGCTGCCCCTGCTTTAGCACGGGCCTTGGGCTGGATGCTCTCCAGGGACCCAACCTCCAGCATGGCTGGGTGCTGGCACTCAGTGAGGACAGGCCATGCAGAGGCTGCCCAGCCAGAAGGGCCCTCCAAAGGAGAAAGGATGACTCAGTCCATCCCCTGGGCTGTGGGAGGGCAGGAGAAAGCACCAACTGCCCCCTCACCAAGCCCCCTCTCCTGACGCAGAGGACATTTTTGTGGTGCCACCCACACAAACTCAGGGAGCTGTGACTCATCTGCAGGGATAATGAGATCAGCTCTCAAGCAAAGACATTTTTGAATACAATAAAAGGCTGCCTCGTAAGTTCTGCCCTCTCCCCAGCTTGCCCCACTTCTCCAAGAGGTGGAAACGTCCCTGAGTTATTTGCATCTCCTCCTCTCCCAGCAGCAGATCCCCTGGCTCCTAGAGGCAGGGTTTGGGTGGATTTTTGGGGGTGATAACCACCTTCTGTCCTCCACACACAGTGACAACAAACAACCACAGGAGCTGGCAAAGCAAAGCCCTCAGGTTGGTGGCAGCACAGCCCCAGAGGTCTGCCCTGTGATCAGCTCCATCTCCAGATGTTCCACTCCTTCCTGGCTCTCTTCCCACTCCTCTGTTCCCAGCTCAAGCCTGGCAGTGGAGGGCAAACAGAGGATTTAACACCTGAATGCACCTCCTGTCCTCTGCAGCTGCTGCAGGAAAGGATTGGGCTATGAATCATTGGCCCCTTCTGGATTTCGGACAAGAAAAATCATTCCCAGAGGGATTTTGAGGTTCATCTCCACGTTCAGGGTCTCTCATCCACCCTGTGGCTGGGTTGTGGGTTGCTGTTTGGGGCTTTTTTAGCATTAGCCCTTTGGGCTGAGGGTTCCAATTACTGCTTTTCATTGCTCCTCTCGTTAATGGTTCGGAAATATTTGAGTGACAGATCTTTTATTAAAACTTCCTTATCAGAAGGCATCCAAGAGCGGGCAGGGCTCCTGCTCCACTCAGGCTTTCCATGCCTCAGGGGGAGCAGAGCTCTTCCTGGCTCTTGCCTGGCCTCTGTGGAGCAGAGGTTTGCTATGCAGGCTGGGGTAGAGGAGGCAGAAGGAAGTGGTTGTCCCAGAGGGATGGTAGGGGAATGGATGTCCACCACACCACAGTGGTGAGGCAAAGGAGGCACCCTCCAAGAGCTTCTTCCCAGCGCCTAGCAGGAGAGCAGTGATGAAGGAGGATGTGGAGTGGCAGCTGCTGCCTTTGCTCACCTTGTTCCTTGCCCACTCACAGCAGAGCTGTGTCCTCTCCTCTTGCACTAATGCTTCAGGCTCCCACCTGCATCCAGTGGTGAGCATCTCTTAGATCCTCCTCTTGAAGCACATTTTCTTTGCTGCATCTTCTCTCCTCCTGCTTTGCCCACTGAGACTGCAACTTCCCCAGGACAAGGAGCCCCTAAGGGTCCACCCCTTGCTGGCACAGTAGTTAGTTCCATGATTGCATCTTCTGGCACAGGCACTGCACATGGAGGTCTTTGGATTCTGCAGGAGGGAAAATTAATTGCTCATGGATCTGATGGCAAATGAGCTTTTCCCCACCCAGCCTTTTATTTTAATCCCTCCACTAAGTGCAAGGTTTTTCCATCTGTCCTTAGAGATCATTCCAAAATGAGCAGTGGGAGCAGACTCTGAGATAGAGCTGTTCAGAAGGGCCTCACCAGGGGCTCCCCTTGGCTTTCTGTGTGTCCTCTCAAAGCTCTCCCAGCATCTCCAGCATATCCTGGCTGCAGTTTTTCAAGTATCTGGTCCAGAAGAGGCCAACAACTGCCCCCAGCTCACCTTGCCCAGGGGATGTGGGGCTTTGGGATGGTGGGAGCAGGTGCCCAGCACCATCTTCTCTTTGCCAGAGCACACATTTGACACAGCACTGCCTCCCACTCCTCCCAGGCTGATGTGGTTTCTGCCCAGCTAAGTCAACATCACACCCAAAGGGCTGCTGTGGAAAAAGAAATGCAAAAGCCCAATTTGCTCTCTCCTGCCTATCCACGAGGCAGTTCCAATTATTTAATGGCCTGAACGAGCCTGAAAGCCACAAGGAACACCTAGGGTGAGAGGAGATGAGGATTTCCCAGCTGGGTGCATGAGGTGGGTCGCTCACAGGTTTTGGCACAGAGAGACACTGCTGGCATCTGGGCTCCAGCATCACCATCCCACTGCTGAGGGCGAGAGGGAGGAGGTTGGGAAGGGAGAATTGCAGAGTCCTCTAAGCAAGCCTGCTGCAACTTTCCCTCTGGCTGCTAAGTAGGCAGGCTCACTCCAGGCCTTTCCTAGAGGCCACCTATCTTTCAGGAGATCAGGATGTTGAGGAGCCAGCACCACATCCTCACCAGCCACAGGCGTGAGCAGAAAAATTCCACCTGACGTGCAGGGACAGACCTCACCGAGGGCCTGGGGCTGCCTCCCTGTGCCAGGGGGTGCCAAGGGTGAGGACAGCTCCATCCTGCTTACACTGCACGCTCTCAGCTCCTTCTTTCCACCCCAAAAATGATTAGCAGGGCTTGCACCTCCTCTGTTTGGCTTGGCTGGGTCAGCCCTGCTTGCTCTCTGCTGCAGGGCGGCTGGAGATGAGGCTGAGCCCGCCAGGAGGTGTGGGGTGGAGGAGGAAAGGTCTGGGCTTGCAGGATTGGTGCTGCCTGCTCAGGGCTCTGCTTGGGGCCTCAAATGATGGGGGAGATGCAGCCAAAGCTTTGGGGTGAGAGAGGACCCAGTGTTCTGTGCAGCCCTAGCAAACGTTGCATTAGCATTGCCATTATTACTATTACTTCTCCTTCTTCTTTCTTTTTTTTTCTCTTTATTTCTTCTCCTCCTCTTTTCTTTTTTCCCCTTCTTCTTTCCCCTTCTCCTTTTTGCCTATTTCTCCTCCTTAGCTGAGGTGTCTGTGAGCCCTGAGGGAGAGCAGAGATGAGGGGAAACATCAGTTTCTTAACAAATTCTTGTGTCACCCTCTTGACAGCAGCTTTAAGCACTGAATGACACTCAGGAATGATGTGGCTTAACCTCCAGAGTTCAAGGCAGGGAGCATTTTGCCTTGCCGAGGAGCAGCAGGAATTGCTGGAGCAGAAATCCCTTCCAGCAGCCACCCAACCCTGTTCTCCAGACCCTTCCCCAGCTTTGTTGCCCTTCTCTGGACACGCTCCAGCCCCTCAATGTCCTTCTTGGACTGAGGGGCCCCAAAACTGAGCACACTGCTGAAGGTGTGAGCTCTCCTCTCTTGTAACACAGGCACGGAGTGAATTACAGCAGAGGAAGCTTTTTAAGAGGAGAAATTTGCTGTGGGCATCAACATTCCCAGGAAGAGAAAATCCACCAGCAGCTGGGGACTCAGCCCCACAGCCAATCACCCTCACTGGCCAAACATCTCTTCTGCCATCTCCAACACCCATCCTGCCCACTGGGGAAAATCCAAACTACTTGGAAGCAAGACCTGGGCTGTTCACTACAGAAAAAAAAAAATAAATAAAAGGGACAATGAGAGCTAAAAATGTCTAATGCCTACTAAAAATGTAAGAATCTCCAATGCCCACTAAAAATGTCTGATGCCAACTAACAATGTGCAATGCCTACTAAAAATGTACAATTCCAACTAACAATGCCCAATGCCCACTAAAAATGTACAATGCCTACTAAAAATGGACAATGCCCACTAAAAATTTCCAACTCCAACTACCAATGCCCACTAAATGTCCAGTTCCAACTACCAATGTCCAACTAACAATGTCCAGTTCCAACTAACAAAACAATGTCCAATGCCCACTAAATGTCCAGTTCCAACTAACAATGTCCAATGCCCACTAAATGTCCAGTTCCAACTACCAATGCCCAATGCCCACTATTAACTAAAAGCCAGGATAATTCCCTACCCTCCCCTTTCCCCAGAAGACCTCTCGTTCCAGAAGCTGCAATTCCATCTCCTTTACTCCTGAGTGCAGCCCAGGAGCTAATGAGCTCATTGACAGCTTAATGAGTGTGCACAGAAAGGGACTTGGCAGAGCAGGAAGCTGAGCCCTATGAATAGAAGGTTTCGTAGAGCCACGGCCACGTTAATGCTGCCTCCTTTCAAACCCTCCCTGCCTAACAGCACAGGGTGGAGGAAGGGGGGGAGGGAGGGAATATTT
>VWZI01012854.1:480284-519721 GCA_013396835.1 Psilopogon haemacephalus | reverse complement strand
GGGGGAGGGAGGGAATATTTTTTTCCCCCCTTTTTCCAAATGGAATCATGAGTTATTATTACCCCATTAAGCAACCACAGGCCTTTCACTGCTCTTCCCTCCAGCTCAGGAAGACAAAAGCTGAGCAGAACGTGGCTATTCTCAGCCTCCTTTGCAAGATCTCCTATTTTTAAAGGTGGCATCTGTCAGCAAAGAGCCCACAGCTCCTGGATGACAAAAGGGGGGAAAAAAAGCCTGGAATGGGTTGCCCTGGGATGTGGTGGAAGCCTCATCCCTGGAGGTGTTTTTGGCCAGGCTGGCAGAGGCTGTGGGCAGCCTGATCTAGGGTAGGGTGTCCCTGGGCATGGCAGGGGGGTTGGAGCTGGATGATCCTTGTGGTCCCTTCCAGCCCTGCCTGATTCTGTGATTCTATGAACAGAGGTGGGGAAGAGCAGCTGAGAGAACTGGAGGTGTTTGGTCTGGAGAAGAGGAGGCTGAGGAAAGACCTCATTGCCCTCTGCAACTCTCTGAAAGGAGGTTGGGGTTGGTCTCTTCTCCCCAGTAACAGACGATAGGACAAGAGGAAATGGCCTCAAGTTGCAGCAGGGAAGGTTGAGGTTGGATATTAGAAGAAGCTTCCTCACTGGAAAGGTTGTCAGAGACTGGCACAGGCTGCCCAGGGAGGTGGCTGAATCCCCATGCCTGGAGGTGTTTCAAAGAGGCAGAGCTGTGGTGCTGAGGGTCGTGGTTTAGCCCCAGCCTCAGTTCATGGTTTGGACTGCTGAAAGGTCTTTCTCCAGCCCCAATGCTTGTGTGTTTCTGCCATGCTAAACGAGGAGGGGGGCAGGCAGCTCCATGCACCCAACACGCACAGGAAAGCTTGCTCAGGGCATGTCCACCTGCCCACCCTCAACCAGCAAGGAGCAGAGGTGAGGAGAAAGGGCAGAGCTGGGAGCCTAACAAGGCTGCAGGACTCCCTGCCACAGCCTGCTCCTGAAACCCAAGAGCCAAAGTGTGGCTGCTGTGGGTAATTATACCTGGGGTCAGCAGAGCCAGCAGCCCTTGGAAGGCAGATAGGATGTCATGCAGAGGGGTTAAGCCACCTGTTGGAGGCTAGCAAAAGGGCCCTTGTGGAAGAGAGATCTCTCTGCTCCTGCTCCTTGTCTTCCCCTCTCAGCCCTGGCAGCCAGAGCTGCACAAGCTGCACTCTACACCTGATTTTCCTCCATATTCTCCTCTTCTTTTGCTCTGTGCTGTGGGCAGAGGTCAGCTAAGAGCAGAACAGGCAAAGCTCAATGCATCTGCTGTTGCTCAAGGTCCCAGGAGATCACATCAAGGTCTGGTGGCTCCAGATGCTGTCTGTACAACCTCGAGGAGGGGAGGTTCAGACTGGAGATTAGGAAGAAATTCTTCCCAGTGAGGGCAGGGAGACACTGGCACAGGTTGCCCAGGGAGGCTGTGGGTGTCCCCTCCCTGAAGGTGGTCAAGACCAGGCTGGATGAAGCCATGAGCAATCTGGGCTGATGGGAGGTGTCCTTGCCCATGGCATGGGGGTTGGAACTGGATGATCTTGAAGGTCCCTTCCAACCAAAAGCATTCTGTGATTCCTTGGAACCACCTCAGCCTCTGTACACAGTCAGACTTTGGCTCACCTCTGCAGCAGGCAATAATTTGTCTCTTTGTCTCCACTGGCCATAGATGGGAAGAAGGTGGCCAGCTCAGGCTGAACAGCAGGATTCCAGGTGGGGTCTCACCAGGGCACCTCCCTCCATGCACAGCTCCTCTCACCCTGGCATTGTCCCCCAGCACCAGCAGTCCTCCTCCCTCTCTGCTGCTCTTCTCCCTGGGTATTTATAGCCTGGGATCATATCTCCCTGCAGCCTTCATCCTGCAAGGCTCGTGGAGGTTTGTCTCATGAGATAAACTCCTTCCCTCTGATATCCTCTTGCTGCTTCTGTTCCAGGCTGAATTTATCTTCCTTGGGGCACGAGTGATGAAAACCACACATGTAGCTGCAGAGCAGATCCCACAGCAGTGCTAGCTCCAGCCCCACTCCCTCAGCTGGCTCATTTTGGGGGTGCTATTGCATGGCATCCCCATCTTTGGTTTTATTTTTCAGTCCAGGCCACCTAATTTGGGCAGAACATTTGAGATGCTAACATTTCTTCTGTCTCTCAGCTAAAATGTTTCTCCACAAGCTTCCCTGATCATTCCACTGCCCCAGCAACTTCACTGTCTCTTTACTAAGGCTACCCTAGACTCCAGCCAAAGCTTTCTTTCATCATTCACTTACATCCAGCCAGAGGTTTGCTCCTCTCCTGTCTCATTCCTGTGCCCCACTGCTCCAGGGTGAGAGGGGCTGTGCATAATGGGAGGTGCCCTGGTGAGACCC
Organism: Psilopogon haemacephalus; assembly: GCA_013396835.1. Lineage (NCBI taxonomy): Eukaryota > Metazoa > Chordata > Aves > Piciformes > Megalaimidae > Psilopogon > Psilopogon haemacephalus. The sequence goes on along the minus strand of VWZI01012854.1, from coordinate 517,350 downwards.
CATCTTGAGCACTGCCTGCAGTTTTGGGCTCCCCAGTTGAAGAGGGACAGGGACCTGCTGGAGAGGGTCCAGCTGTGGTGGTTTGGGAGCAGGCTGGGGCAGCTGCTGCTAAGAGCTGGCAGCAAGGCTGGATCCCAGCTGGGGGAAGCTTGAGCAAATGGCCTCAAGCTGCACCCAGGGAGGGTTAGGTTGGGTATCAGGAACTATTTCTTTGCTGCAAGAGCGGTCAGGGATTGGAAGAGGCTGCCCAGGGAGGTGGTGGAGTCCCCATCCCTGGAGGTGTGGCTGTGGCACTTGGGGACATGGTTTGAGGCCAGGCTGCTGTTGGGTTGATGGTTGCACTCGATGACCTTAGAGCCCTTTTCCAGCACCATGTCTGGAGGTGTTCAAGAGACCTGTGGCCCTGGCACTTTTGCACATAGCCTGTGGTTGGACTTGATGATCTTAGAAGTCCTTCCCAACTGTAGTGATCCTGTGACCTCCAGAGGCAGCATCATCTGCTGCTCAAACCCCAGCATCTCTCTGGGATTGCTGCAGCTCACACTTTGAAGACTGATCTTAGCCCTCGTTCTCGGGCCCATGTCCCACACTGAGTAAAACCAGACCAAAATCTGTCTCTCTGCTACCTCAGGCTCTCCATGGACTCCTCCTTGGCCTTCCTACCATGCCCAAAAGGGCAACACTCTTAGCCTCATCCAGTCCTCACTGCACAAAGGCATCTAATTGTTACCTGAGGGGTAAATATTTGCTCAGGCACAGAGGGCAAGAGGCAGGTACCTCCCAGTCTGGGCTGCTAATCCCATTACCAGACACCTCCTCAGCATCATTATCCTAAATAACACAAAATGAAACAGAGGGGAGGGGGGAGAAAAGAAAGCAAGGAAGAAAGAAAGCAGCCACTGTGTTTCCAGTAATGAGGAGCATGGAGGAGAGAGGAAATCATTCCTCTGAGTCATGCTCCCCACCCAAATCACAGAGACACCTCCACGTGGAGAAGAAGATGATGTTATGGACGAGCTGCCCTCTGTTTCCACCTGGAGAAAGGTCCTCTGTACAAATCCTACCAGGAAAATCCTCCTCTGCCAGCCCAGGGGGCCTGGGCTCCAGCTCTCTGGTCTGAGATTTGCAAGGAGCTGCTGCTGCCCATCCCTTCTGTCCCTGCCCTCCTCTCAGACTGCTCCTCTGCTCAGCCCCAGGCCAGCCAGGGATGGGCACAGCCGTGCAATAAAGGCAGCAATTGTTCTGGATGGGGAAAGCAGTTGTGATGTGGCAGTTTGGTGGTTTGGGAGCAGGCTGAGGCATCTGCTGCCCAAGAGCTGGCAGCGAGGGTGGAGCCCAGCTCTGGGAAGCGTCGAAGGTGCAGTCCCTCAGCTGCTGAAGCCTCAGTCACATCCTGTGGGACCAAAGCTGACCAGGAAGGAAAGTTTGGAAGAGAAGCTGGAATTACAGGCAGCCCAAGGCTCCAGTGAGAAAAGGACAATTCCCATCTCTCTTGCAGGGGCAGATCTGCCACAGGGATCTGAGAGAGAGGCTCCAGTGGAGGGCTGCAAGGATGCTGAGGGCTCTGGAGCACTGCCTGGGGAGGAGAGGCTGAGGGACCTGGAGCTGCTCAGTCTGCAGAAGACTGAGAGGGGATTGGATCAATGTTTATAAATTTCTGAGGGCTGGGGGTCAGGAGTTGGGGGACAGGCTCTGCTCATTGCTCCCTGCCATAGGCCAAGGAGTGATGGATGGAAGCTGCAGCACAGGAAGTTGCAGCTCAACACAAAGGGCAACTTCTTGCCTGTGTGGGTCCCAGAGCAGTGGCACAGGCTGCCCAGAGAGGTTGTGGAGTCTCCCTGTCTGGATGCATTCCTGTGTGAGCTGCCCTGAGTGATCCTGCTTGGGCTGGGGGATTGGACTCCACAGGCACCAGCAGGGCTCCAGAGAGAGCAGCTCTGATATCTGCCTTTAAGAAGGATCTTCCCTCCTGAGGATTCACTTTCTACAAACTACTTGAGAGCCACCACCAAAAAAAAAAGCCATGTCTTTCAGACCTGCTTTAAACTTCATTCACTTGCTCCAAAAGCCTCTCTGACAGCTTGCAGGGATGCAGGAGCTCCTGCACATAGATCTACCCACCCTAAGCCAAGCCCTTCCTAGCTCCTTGTAAGGATCTGCACAGCTATCAGGGCTCTGATAACACCAATGAAGGTTTTGCTGGAGCTCAGTGAAGAGCTGGGATTTGGACAGCAAAGTGTCCAAGGACTTGTCACATTCACCACCTGACAATGCCAAGCTACTGCTCAGGGAAGACCTGGGAAGCACAAAGCTCCTGAGATGCTTTCCTGCTGCTGCTGCATCTAGGAGGGTTCAGTTCCTTCAGGTTTATGCAAATATGAGAAGCATTTGCCCAGGGGCCAGGCACTGCTTCCTTTGGTTTCTTTTGGGCTCTGGCACACTGGGCTGCCTTCCTCCCCAGGAAATTTTGGCTTAGGAAGGTCCTTTCTGATAAGTTCCTTCCTCACTGACCTCTTGAGTGGGTTAAAAAAAAAAAGGAAAACTAAAGCAAAGCAAATGAAGCCAACCAACAACCCTCCCCCCAGCTGCAATGCATGCAGGCTGTGCAGGAGCAGGATGGTTGCAGGAGCCTCTCTTAGTCAGTAGCTCCCTCACTCCCCAGCTGTTGGAGGAAACAAGAGGTGCAGTGTTTGCAGCAGGTAGCTGACGTGTCAGGACAGCCTGGAGGGCTTAAACCTCTCCCTTTTGGCACCTACAGATCCCGGCAGTGATTAGAGGCTTCCTTCCTAGCAGTCATTGCCATGCTAAGGCTTCATTGTGCCATTGCACTGGGACTAAAGGAGACTAAAAGCATGGCAAGGGACTGGGATAAGCCTGGGAATCACAAAGCTCTGCTTAGGAGATGGAGGGGAAAAAAATTAATCTATGTGCTCCAAAGATTTGTGGCCTCAGACCACCTCCTCTTCAGCTGATAAATCTTCCTTGGCAGCAGCAGACCTTGGGAGGAAAGGAGCCAGGTGCTTACAGGATCATCTTCTAAGATCCACTGGGTCTAGGCTTCACCAAGGCCTTTGGCAAGATGTCTGGGTTCAAATCTGTAGCCTAAATCTGTTGCTTTACTCAGCTACATTTGACCTTCTGTGCCATAAGAAGAAACTAAAGGGAAAAAAAAAAATAAAGCAGCTCTGCTATGAGGAGAGACTGAGGGAGCTGAGGCTGTGCAGTCTGGAGAGGAGAAGGCTTCCAGGTGACCTTATTGTGGCCTTTCAGTATCTGCAAGAGGCTACAAGAAAGCTGGGGAGGGACTTTTGAGGCTGTCAGGTAGTGACAGGACTGGGGGGAACGGAACAAAGGTGGAAATGGAGAGATTCAGACTGGATGTTGGGAAGAAGTTGTTCAGCATGAGGGTGGTGAGAGCCTGGAATGGCTTATCCATGGAGATGGTGGAAGCCTCATCCCTGGAGGTGTTTGCAGTCAGGCTGGCAGAGGCTGTGGGCAGCCTGATCTAGGGTAGGGTGTACCTGGGCATGGCAGGGGGGTTGGAACTGGCTGATCCTTGTGGTCCCTTCCAACCCTGACTGTTTCTATGAAGTCTCTCATTTATCACCCTTGCATGCCTAACCTCAGACAAACCTCTACCAAAATCCAGCCCCCAGAAGCTGACTTATCAATGATTATTTTTCTCCCTAGGTTTTATTGTCCATGTAGTTTGACTTACTCAAGCTTCTCCCCTTTGCCTTCCCTTCACCTCCTCTTTCTCCCCTCATTTTTTTTTCCACTCATCCCTTGGTGCCCTTTTCCATTCTGCTCCTGAAAGATGGAGGAGAGGAGGGGGAACCAAAATCCCACCCAAATACCAAGCTTCTTTGTACCAGCCTGGAGTGAACCCAACCCATTTTTAAAGCTGGGGCCTGGGGGAACTTAAGCATCTCAGAGGCTGAGCTCAGTGCTTTGCAGAATGAGCTAAGCAGTGGGTACAAGGGAAGGTGGGGCCCAGGCAGAGCTCCGGATATGAGCCTCCTCCATCCCTGTAGGCAGCTGGGATTGCAACATCAGGGCTTGTTCCTTGCTGTTGGAACTGGAAGCTGAACACCCCTGAGCATCAGTAAGGTTCGACCCTTAGGGGAGTCTCAGATCAGGCTCCTCCAATAACTGACAGATCTCAGTGCCTGCAAGACAGGAGAACCAAGAGCCTCTTTTAAGAGTGCAAAGTGTCTTCAGGGGCAGCACAAAGGTGCTTGGAAAGCCTTTTGCTGTCACTCTGTTGATGAAGGCTTCTTCCTCCAGGAAGGAGGACATCCTTCCACTGCACTTTGATTCTGCTTCTGAACAAGGGTGCCCCAAAAGAGACTTTAGATGTTTTCTCTGGGTGTCAGGAACATGAAGCAACTAAAACTCACAGCCCCAAGAGCTGGGCATCACCACAGCACCCTGGAAAAGCTAAACTTGGGCAGCTTTCCCCAGCCCAAAGCTGAAGCTTAGCTCAGCTCAGCCCAAAGCACAGGGGAGAGATTGCCGAATTGTTTGCATTTCAGTGACAAGAACAAAAGTAAGTCCCGTGGAGAAAAAAAACCTCTAAGAGCAGAACTCTGAAAGAGGAGAACCCTAAAAGAGAGGAGTTAATCTAAGAGGAAAATCCCTAATAGCAGAGGGGAAGCCCTGAAAGAAGAGGAGGAAACCCCTAAAAGTGGGGAGAAAGCCCTAAAAGGGAAGAGGAAACCCCTAAAAGTAGGGAGAAAGCCCTAAAAGGGGCTTTCCTCATCTCCAGTCTCAATCTCTCCTCCTCAAGCTTCAATCCATTCCCCCAGGCTCCCTCTCTCCCAACATTTGTAAAAAGCCACAGAATCATCCAGGCTGGCAAAGCCACTTAGGAGCACCAAGTCCAACCTAGAACCCTGCTCTACAAGAGTCACTTTAAATGTTTTATTTTGGGCTAACAGTGCTGCTGCTGCTGCTGTCCAAGAACAACAGGGGAGCATCTCCTCTAACTCCTGTATAAGCAGGCCATAGGCCATTGTTTAAATGAAATTAAATTGCAAATCCAGTAGATATGGTTGAACTAAAGCACGATTCTGGAAAGGAAAAAAAAAAAAAAAAGGGAGGCAAAAAGACATCCAGAGATAAAGAATGTGCAATAATGTACTTTGGCCAAGCACCAAAACCCTGCTCCATCACCCCTGACTCTCAGCGAGCATGAGAGGAGTGCAGCAGGGCTCGGTGGAAGGAGAAATCGTTCAGAGACACAAAAGGTGATGCACTTCTGTGGTAGAGGAAAGTCTTTGTGGCTCATAGGTTGTGGTTCCCACACATACAGGAAATCTTTTCACTCATGTGCATCCCTCTGTGCCACAGAATAAGAGCTAAAAGGCACCAAATGCCATCTGGCATTCATAGAACCATAGAATGGTTGGAAAGGACCTTAAAAATCATCCAGTGCCAACCCTCCTGCCGTGGGCAGAGACATTTCCCACTAGACCTGGTTGCTCAAGGCTCAACTCTGGTGAATTTGGCTTAGCTTTAGGTGCCAAATTGTAGATGGCATTTCAAAACTAGCTGCAGAGTCCCATCCTGGCTTCATGGAGTTTCACCAGGATGCAGATGTAGAAATCACTGCAGAGCTGGTGTAGGGGTGGAGCAAAGGCTTCCAAACATCACTGAGCAAGAAACCAGGGGGAAAAAAAATAATCACAGAACAGAACTGTCTGGGTTGGAAGAGACCTCCAAGATCACCCAGTCCAACATCGACACAATAGCACTGTGGGCACCAAACCCTGTCCCCAAGCCACACAGCTCCTGAATACCTCCAAGAAACTCTTCCTCCCCACTCAGCACTCCCTGGGTAAGTCAGTGGAGATCTGTGCATGCCACCACCACCTCAAAAGAAGGGTAATGGTTTGAAACCAGAGCAGGGGAGACTTAGATAGATGATCTTTAAGGTCCCTCCCAACCCAAACCATTCTATGAATCTACGAACATCCCTCACCTACCTCAGCAAGATGCTCCAGCGAGGTCTGCACAGAGCTTGCTGCCTGCTGACTCCCATTTTCTCCAGAAAAAGCCTAGAAAAGGCTTTGTCCAGCATTCAGAGAGAGAAGCAGCAGCAGCATCAACAACAAGAAGAAGAGCAACAACAGTTTTCTTTATATATTTAACTTTTAATTAAAAAATAAAGGTTATCTTAATACATCTCTTGCAGCCTTTGGGCAAAACACACCCTTAACAGGACTTTATGAAACATGATGCGCATCTCTTCTTGGCACACATCTTAACCAAACATCAACTTCCTGCAGCAACTCCTTAAGTCCAGCATTCTCCCCAAACCCTCAAAGCATTTAAATCTTCTTTGGAACAAAACATAACAAAAAAAAAAAAATCCTACCGAAAATCAGAAGTGGGCCCAAAGCAAAAATCCCAGATCCAAGCATCCCAAAGCTTTTGGAGCAGACTCAAAATCCAAACCCTTCTTCCTCCCATTCAAAGTTCTATCCTGGATCACTGCAAATTCACAGATGCGGCACCCAAACAACACAGGAGATGGAATCTGGCTGCTGACCCTGCTGTGAGTCTCGCTTTGGAAGCTTTGCTCTTCACACTGAGCCAAAGCAAACCTTCTGGGTCTCAAACTCCTTCCTCCTAAGAGATTGTTTCAGCTGGGCCCATCCCTAACAGAAGTAAGTGCTGGTTAGAGGATGAAATGGTGTTGTCAGAGCTCCCCAGTCCTCAGCTGTCCCTCACCTGTGAGCAGCCACTCAAAGCATCAATTCAAGCAAACACACTGAACCCTGCAGCAGTCCCATCTGCCTCCCTCGGCATGAAAGGAGCCCACAGCTCCTCCTGTCTTTGCCAGAAGCTGCCCTTGGCTTTCCAGACGTTGGCTTTCCTCTGGAAAACACATCCAGGTCTCCCTCACTACCTGCAGGAAGCTGAGGCACAGCCTGGGAGGGTCAGCTCATCACCACTCACACACCTTTGCTCCACCATGGCCCATGATGGCTGATTCCCAAAGGCACAACGTGACCAATCTTTAGACTTCNTTGGTTTTGGTTTTTCATCTCTTCTCTTTTTATGCTTTTCTTTCCCCTCCTCCTTTCTCCCCCTTTTAACTCAAGGGTGCAGTCTCCTCCGAGCAGGGCTCTGCTATATGTTCTGGAGATTTCTCTGGCTCCAAAGGGACTTCTGGCTTCTCCTCTGTCACTTTAGGTTCCTCAGGAGGTTGAGATCCCTCCAGCTCCTGACTCTGAGCCTGGCTGTTCATTTTCTCTTCCGCTTCGATTTCCTCTGAGGTGGGAATGGAGTTCTTCTTGGGACGGCCTTTGGGTTTCGTTGGAGCTTCCTGGCCACCCTTCAGCACCTGCAGCAAAAAGATGAACCATCAGGACCACAGGATCATAGAGTGGCTTAGGTCGGAACCTTAAAAGATCACCTGCTCAACCCCTCTGCCATGGGCAGGGATGCTTCTCAGCTAGACTTGGCTGCTCAAGGCCTCATCCAACCTGGCCTTGAACACCTCCAGAGAGGGGACATCCACAGCCTCCCTGGGTAGCCTATTCCAGTGTCTCACCACCTCATACTGAAGAATTTCTTCTTAAAATCCAGTCTAACCCTACTCCCCCTCAGCTTAAAACCATTTCCCCTTGTCCTATCACTAATCTGAACTCTGCTGCCGTGAGACATCCTTTAGGGAAGGATTTGAACCTCAAAGTTACTCCACAACCTGGTCACCACTGCAGGCTGCAGTTCACTCATCTTCTCATGTCACGAAAATGAAACGCAAACGACACCCAGACTTCTGGAGGTCAGCTCCTACAGGAGGCCAAAACAGCAACCTACAGAGTCCTCAACACTACAGAGAAGGCTTCATGCAGAATTCAGTTTCTGCTTCATGCAGAGTTCAGTTTGATCTGTTCAAAGTCCAGGCAAGAGAGGCCAGAAACCACAGCCAGAGCTCCTGTCCCTCCAGCCTCTCTCCCTTCTGAAACAGCCTTTCCTTTGGCACCATCTGCAATAAACCCCTCTCCTCTGAGTAGAAGGCAGGAGTCAGCAAGCCAGCTCTGCTCTGACGTTTAATTCCCTCTCCTTTCACACCATCACTGCAGCACAGGACACTTCCAACCCAAGATCTCAGGACTGCACTGGTTTCCCTGGAGCAATGGAACCTTTCTGGTCTATGCACAGAACTAATCCCACAAGCACTGAGGTCACAGCAATGCTAAAAAAAAATGCAAGGGGAGATAGTTTGGTTCTTCCTTCTGTCCTCTCCTTATTTCTTCCATCCCTTTGCTTTGTATTCTTCTTACTGCCCATGCTCCCCTCAAGCCCACCTCCTAAAGCATGAAGCTTTTAAATAGAAGGGAGTGTTTCTGTGAAAAGCAACCAAGCTTAAACCCAAATCTGCTCTAAATTGGCTTCAGTCCATGCTCAGCTTCCAAATCTGTTCTCCTGAAAGCAGATTTTAAAGACCATGGAGCAGTGACAGTGAACCACCTACCATTTTCTTCCACTTCATCCGCCGGTTCTGGTACCACGTCTTCACCTGCAGCTGAGTCAGCCCCAAGGACTGGGCTAGGTCGAGCCTGAGATTAAAAACAGACACTGAAGTGAGTTTAGAGAGGAGAGAAGAAGCTCAGATACTGCTAATGCAGTGCTGGAAGAGCATGCAGCAGTGGGACTGCAAGAACAAAGAGCAGTCCTGCTCTCTTTTTTGCCTGGAGAGAGACCTTTTACAAAGGCAAGGAGTGACAGGAGGAGCTGTGAGGGCTTCACACTGCAAGAAGCTGGACTGGCATTAGGAGGAAATTCACCATCATAGTGGTGAGGCACTGGAACAGGCTGCCCAGAACAGCTCTGCAGATTCCAAACCTGGAAGTGTTCAAAACCAGGTTGGATTGGGCCTTAAGCAACTTGGTCTAGTAGGAGGTGCCTCTGCCCAGGGCAGGGGGGGGTTGAACTAGATTATCTTTAAGGTCCCTTCCAACCCAACCCCTTCTATGATTTGTGTCTCTAATGTGCTGTTTTGAGAAAAGGTGAACACAGAGACTTTAGGAAGTCATGATGGATGCCTTTATGGAAGAAGCAAGAATACTCAGCTATTGGCTGTCTGTGCTCTTTTCTCTTCTCTGGCCCCTGGCCAAAGCAGCAAGCCTAGAAGATGTAGAAGTTTGCTTGCCCTCTCTGAATCACAGAATCATACAACTGGTTGGGTTGGAAAAGACCTCTAAGGTCATTCAGTCCAATCAGCAACACAACACCACCATGGCCATTAAACTACATCCACAAGTGCCATGGCCACAGGTTTCCTGCACACTTCAGGGACAGGGACTCCACCACCTCCCTGGGCAGCCTCTTCCAATCCCTGACCACTCTTGCAGCAAAGAAATTGTTCCTGATATCCAATCTAACCCTCTGCTGGCACAATTTCAGGCCAGTATCACCTGATACTAGGGAGCAGAGCCCATCTCCCTCCTCACTGCAACCACCTTTCAGGGAGCTGTAGAGAGCAATGAGGTCTCTCCTCAGTCTCCTTTTCTCCAGGCTTAGCAACCTCAGTCCTCTAAGCTACTCCTCATCAGTGCTCTTCTCCAGATCCTTCCCCATCTTCATTGCCCTTCTCTGCACACCATGCTTCTGTGCTACAGCTGCTGACACCCCACATTTGGCTATGAAAGAGGGAGCAACCAGCACATCACAACCCTGAAGAAACAGGTCTGTGTTGTCTGAAGTGCAGCCACCCAGCACCAGCCTGCCTTTGGAAGTGCTGCATTTTGTGGCATGTTTCTTTTCCTCCTCTGCCCACACAACCAGGAGAATCACACTTCCTCAGTTCTCACCAGCACATCTAAATCTATTAATTTCTTATGCCTGCTGCTATTATAGGCAATTCAGGCTTATAAATGCAGTTATTACTGAAGTCTTTAGCTTAAGGGTATATGTGGCAGCCAGCCCATAATCCCGACTCATCCTCCATAAATCTCCAGCCTGTGCAAGCTCATCTCAAGCCATTCAGCATTTCCATATTTAAAAGCCAGGATAGGAAGCAAACACAGCTCAGAACTGACTCTTCATCCCTCCACACAGGTGACAGCACCGTGGGGCTGGCAGTTTGGTTTGGAAGGGACTTTAAAGACCACTTAGATCCAACTTCTCTGTCCTGGACAGGGGCACCTCTGCCCACACAACAAGGAGAATTTGGAAGAGGGGAGATTTAAACTCAAACTGGCAGAGGGAAGATTTAAACTGGATGTTAAGAAGAAGCTCTTTACAGTGAGGGTGGTGAAACACTGGCACAGGTTGCCCAAGGAGGTTGTGGCTGCTCCCTCTCTGTAGGGGTTCAGGACCAGGTTGTATGAGGCCTTGAGTGACCTGTTCTAGTGAGAGGTGTCCCTGCCTTTGGCAGAGGGTTGGAACTGGATGATCTTTGAGGTTCCTTCCAACCTAAACCATTCTATGATCTCCACTCATCTCAATACCCCTGCCCCTTGACTCCTGACAAGCCCCATCCAGCCTTTTTTCAAGTATGCAGCAGGAATGAGAAGGCAGAGAAGCTTCCAGAAGCTGTGGACCTTGTCTGAGCCAGGATGCCTGCTAGCAAGCACACGTATCTCTATGTGGCATTAGTATTATCTACTTGTGTCACCTTTGATTCCAGCAAACTGGGAAATGAGCCTTGAAATTTAATCTGGTCACCTGCCCCCATCCTTGGCCAGGGGCAGAAGCACCTCCGTGGAGCTTGGAGACAGCACAGCAGGGCCAGGGAGTGCTGACTGTGGGAACATCTGGGCCACAGCAGCAATCCTGCTTTTGCCAGGGCAAGAGGCTGACCTACCTGTCCGGGGTAGAGAGATACTTCTGCTTCTGGAATTTCTTCTCCAGGCCCATGAGCTGGAGCTCGGTGAAGATGGTCCTGCTGCGGCGCGGCTTTTTCAGCCGAGGTGCAGGCTGCTCTGCCTCCGACTCGCTGCTGCCCTGCGCCTCGCTGCCGGGGGGCTCCGAGCTGCTGCTGCCCGAGCAGGGCTGGGCTGGCAGCACACGGGAGCTGCTGGCAGCTGGGACCAGGTGAGGGACCACGGAGGGCTGCCTGGTGATGACGGAGATGAGAGGATACGTCCTCAGAGAAGGGGACCCTGGCAGGGGAGGAAGCAGAGGTGGATGAAGAGCAGGTCAGCGGCGGTGTGGTGGAGCACTGCAGAGAGGAACACCTTGCCCTGCTCTGCCTTTCAGCTGTTCAGCTAAAGAATCACTGAGCACTCTGCTTTGGAAAGGGCTTCTGAGGGGAAATATAAGAACATTGGGGTTGGAAGGGACTTCTAGAGATCCAAGTCTAACCCCCACCCTGCCAGGGCAGGTCACACAGGAACACATCCAGAAGGGTTTGGAAAGCCTCCAGAGCAGGGAACTCCCCAACCTCTCTGGGCAGCCTGCTTCAAGGCTCCAGCACCCTCACACCAAACAATTTTCTTCTCATGTTAAGGTGGAACTCCACTAGCTTGTGCTCTAGCTTGTACCCACTGCTCATTGTCCTATCACTGGGTGCCTGTGAAAAGAGCCTGGCACCTTCTTCTTGACACCCTCCCCATGGCTGTTTGCAGACACTGATCAGATCCCCTCTCAGCCTGGCCTTCCCAAGACCAAGCAGCCCCAGGGCTCTCCGCATTCCTACACAGGAGAGATGCTCCAGCCCCTTCACCATCCTTGGTAGCTCTCCAAGGTTAGGGCATTGAGGAAGGACACAGCATTTAGAGACAGATGGGGGTGGGTTCAAGGCTGCAGGTGGATTTTGGAAGTGGGGGAGGAAAGTTGCTGGCGAGAAAGGGGGCAGTGCTTTGGCAGACAACTCTCCCTGCAGCAGAGCAAAGCAGAAACTCTCCTCAAAGTCATCACAAAGCAAACAGCTGAAGCTCAGTGTCCTCTTCTGGCTCTGGTTATCCTGGGGTTCAAAGGTAGCTGCAGCTGAGCCAGTCCATTGTCTCTAGGCAGACCATTAACATGACTCCCCTTAAACCATCCGTGCAGCTCCTACCCTGACACAGCCTTGGCTTCCAAACGCTAAGGAAATCTGAGGCTAGATCTCAACTTCACATCCCCCAGAGTTCAGAGGTATTTCTAGACTGACATGGGATCCTAAGAATGGAATAATTCCTTAATCTTCAACAAATTAACTGCTGGCAGGCAGCTCTTGTCTGCTCAGCACTGTTGTGACATGCTCTGTCTCCCAAAATGGGAGGGAATGAAGAGCTCTTCCTTTCCCCTACCTGCCTTTCCCAACAGCTACAGCTGAAACACAGTGGTGAGGCACTGGCACGGGTTGCCCAGGGAGGTTGTGGCTGCTCCCTCCCTGGAGGTGCTCAAGGCCAGGTTGGATGAGGCCTTGAGCAACCTGGGCTGGTGGGAAGTGTCCCTGCCCATAGCATGGGGGTTGCCTTTGCACAAAGTCCATTTCCAGCTCCCCTGCAGCCCCCTTCAGGTACTACAAGGTTGCTCTAAGGTCTCTTCAGAGCCTTCTCTTCTCCAGGCTGAACAACCCCAACACTCCCAGTCTGTCTCCATAGGGGAGATATTTCAGTCTTTGGATCATCTTCTGAGCTTCTTCTGGACCCAAGTGGTCAAGAAGGGGAACACGAAGCAGCAAAGACTCATGAGCGGGAATTGGGACAACTGCTTTTCATCAGACCAACCTCTGATCTCTCTCCTCAGCTGCTGGGATGCTCCCATTAAACTTCTTACAAGCACCAGACACAATGCAGTAGCTAAAGCACCACACAACCAGGTCACCTTGCAAAAGTTTTAAACTAAAAATAAGTACTTCAAACAAATCTTTTCTCCATCCTTTTCTCCCTTACCCTCTCCCCTGGCTTTCTTTCAACTCCAGCAGACACCAAGGGAAGAGAAAAAGGAAAGCACTAATTAATTGCACTGTTTGACTACAGGCAGTGGCAGAGCAGTTTCCCTCCCAGGCAAACTCAGCTAATTCTGTTTTGGAAAGAAAGAAAAAGGAAGGAAAGATTTATGGATCAGCTCCTCTTGGCAGGTCAGCCCTGCTCGGAGGCAGAATGAAATCTCACCCGGAATGGGCCACAGTGAAAGGTAAATACAGCAAGCAAATGAACTTAGGACTTGGGGAGGGCTATAAATCTGCTGTCTGCTGAGTGTCAAAACAAAAGGGAACCAAGAAGGAGCTAAGTTTGCTCAGGTAAGAGCTTCCTGTGCTAAAGGAGCAGGCAGCCTACTGAAAGGAAGCAGCAAGCTCCGAGGGAAGCAAAAAAGGCACTAAAGAAAGGAGATGTTGAGGAGCAGCTGAACCACACACAGCTTGGTTAGTGGAGGCTGTGATTTGTCTACTTTCCCCCTCCACAGATCTCCCAAAGTGAAGATTTCCCAGCCCTGCTCTGCCCAGATCTCAGCTGGATATTACCACCAAAGCCACAGCTAAGTGTGGACCTGGCACAATCCAGAAACTCAACATGGCCCAGGAACCAAATGTTTGAAGACAAACAGCCAAAGCCCCACTGGATGTTCTCTCAGGTCATGGGCTCCTTTGCCTTGTGGTTGCCAGAGCCAGCTGAAGGCTCACCAGGACCTAGCACAACTCTTCACCATGGGCTGAGTCCTTCTGCTTGGCTTCCTTAGCCAGCACACACCACACAGACCTGCTGCATCACTCTTGTCTATCAGAATCCCCACTGAGGGCAGCAAAGCAACTCCTGCTCATCCAGGAGCCCTGTTTCACCTTTCCTAGACATGAGGCCAGTTTCTTTTCTCTTCAATCCCTTTTCTTTTTTTAACTTTTTTTAACTTTTGTTGGAGGCAGTGGGTTTTCAGCCAAGCCAACTGCAACCAAACCCTGTAAATGTGAACTTTGACAACAATGAACAGAAGCTACTGCAGCTAGAAGGTGCTTCTCTCAAAGCATCTCTCACCACTGCCCACCTCACCCAGGGGTGAGCACAACTGGACCCAAGCCATGGGGCACTTAGAGCTCTGGTTGAGTTTAACCCGATTTCAAAGTCAGAAGTGGAATCTCCTCAGTGCTGGCAGCTGTGAGGGTTTTATTTTCCCCCCCCCATTTCAAGCCTGTTCCCATGAGCAATTTATCACCATCTTGTTTCAGTATCACTTCAGCATAACAACAGTAATTAATAAGTTTGAATGCATCTGAGGCATGCGTGCCAGAGGCACAAAAACTAAGCTGAAAGATAATTAATCCTTACTCAATAACGACATTTGATATTTATATTGAGCTTTTAATTTTTTTTTACACATTTAAGGCAGCATAAACACACAGTAAGTAATTGGCCTTGAACGAGTGATGAGCGTGAGAGAGCCTCCCTGGAGAGGAATTTGTCTCCTTTCCCCTTCTGCCACAGGCAGGGCTGGATGTGGGGCAATTATCCATCTCTTAAACACCATCCAAAAATTCACCTACAGCAGCAATGTCTCCAGGGGTGCCAGAGCCCTGAAGGATGGCAGCAAGGTTCTTCTGGCAGGGTTGGCAACCCTAACAAGCTGGCTTTGTTTGAGGGCCACGGCGGTGGGGGAGGAGATGGGAGTGTGTGCTGAAGCTGGAGTGGAAAGAGGTGGTTGTGCTGCTGTCCTGGGGCTACTCACTCTGTCAGGGCTTCCTGTTGTCACAGGCAAGCTGCTGAACTGCTTCTCAATGAGCAAGCACCACCTGGGTGCTGGAGGTTGTTCTCCTCGCACACAGCAGCCTTTCTTCTAGGCTGTCTGTCAAACACAGGAGTGTGCCAGGACCTTGCCAGATCCCCAGTGAAGAAGAAAATGTAGATACTATAAAGGAGATTTTTTAATTTTTTTTTTAGAAGCATTTAAAGAATCTCTTTGGCCAGCACTCAAGAAATCCTTTGTAGCACATGTAAGAGGACTCTGGCTTCATCAGTGGAGAAAGGATTGGAAGCACTTTGCTGGTTTAAATTGCTCTGCTTCACGTCTTCCAAGGGCAACCTGCCTTTTGGAAGAGACACCCCTTTGACTCAGATCCATGCTCTGCAGGCAAACCAAGCATGGCTCAGCAAGGTCCTGCTCTTTGTTGGAGGCTACAGAAGAGTGATTCTGTCTGCAATTCTTCATCTTCAGCAGATGATCCCTTGAAATCCTACTCAGTGGGAAAGGAGGTGCTGTGAACCCAGGCAGATCCATCCCAGGATCTCGTTTTAGGCTGTATGGGCCCAAGGCCATCAGGACTGGAAAGTGGTCCAAGTGGATGGTGGATTTGGACATGAACCTCCATTCCAAGCCCTGTTTGGACTCCAAGGGAGTTTTAAGACCAGGCCACATCAGTCCCAGAGAAATAAACACGAGCATAAATAAAGATCTCCCTAAAGGGCAGGGCTGAGGAAGGTTACTGGGATGGGAGCCACCAGCTCATTAACCACATCAGCATCAGGGGACACTTGGGCTGCACAAAGCCAACTTCGGCTTGAAGCTCTCTCTTCTGAACTAAGTCATGTTAAGCACTTCAGCCAACTATCTCCTCCATCAGTAAGGATGAGGCTCAACTCTGAGAGCTCATCACTTCTTGGACCCAGATTTAGCAAGCAAAGAAGCCAAAAGCTTAGGGAAGGGATTGGATTGCCAGGCAGGCTCTGGGCTCCTCTGCTGGGGGTGGAAGAGAAACACTGCACCAAGCCAACGCAGCTCTCACGGTGTCTAAGCTTAGGCTGCAACAAGTTTCTGTCTTTACTGCTGACAGCCAGATCCCCATCTTGGGATGCTGAGGAGAACTGCAGGAGGCCAAATGGTGTCACTGGTCAGGGAGCAAGATTTGGCCTTAGCTCAAGAAATGGATCATCAGAGCCGAGAGGGTTTCAAGGAAGGATAAGTCACGTTCTGTTCTTCACACTGCTCCCTAAGCACCTCTGACTGGCCACTGTCCAAGCCATGAGCCTGGAAGGCCTTTGGGCTGACACATGATGACCATTCTTAGCCCCTTAGATGTTTGATAAATAAATCTGCCTTCTCTCAGGGCTTCCCAGCCTCTGTCCCGCTTCAAACACATAAATCAGCCAGGCCTGCACTTCCTCCTCTGCTAATTATTATCTCAACATCCCTAAGCAAACACTGCCCTTGGACAGCTGAGTTGCTGTGCACACAAAAGCACTCTTCAGGTTTCTCAAGCCCACTCTTGTGTGAGTTCCAGCAGAAAGCCTGCCATAAATATCACTACCTCTTCCTGCTCCCAGCCCCTAAAACACTCTGCTGAGGGACACATGGGAAGCAAGAGAGTCCAACTGCTTCTAAACACCAGCCTCTGCACATTTTGCCTGATGCATCTTTGGGAAAATGCCTTTTTTTTTCTCTTTTTCATCATCTTGGGAGAACAGGAGATCAGTGTTTGAAGCACACAGACCCTCTTCTCTTTTGCTCTGTGCTGAAAGGAAAGGACCAGCCTTAACCTAAAAGAGACCTCAGAGATCATCTACTTCAACCTCTCTGCCACGGGCAGTGATGCTTCTCAGCTAGACTTGGCTGCTCAAAGCCTCATCCAACCTGGCCTTGAACATCTCCAAAGAGGAGGCATCCACAGCCTCCCTGTGCAGCCTATTCCAGAGTCCCACTATCCTCATACTGAAGAACTTCTTCCTAAAACCCAGTCTAGACCTACTATGCCTCAGCTTCAAACCATTCCCCCTTGCCCTGTCACTAGATACTCTCATGGAAAGTTCCTCTGCAGCCTTCCTGTGAGATCCCTTCAACTATGGGAAGGCAGCTCTAAGGTCCTCCCTGGAGTCTTCTCCTGGCTGAACACCCCCAGCTCCCTCAGCCCATCCTCATAGCAGAGGTTCTCCAGTCTTTGGCTCATCTTTGTGGCCTTCTCTGGACTCACTCCAGCAGCTCCATGTCCTTCTCATGCTGAGCACACCAGAACTGGAGGTAGGTTGGTTGATTCATAATCTTGCCCCCACCAGGACACATTCAGCTGACAGTCTGGTCCCTCCGAGCTGCAGATATCATTCTTTGATCTTGCATTTGCCCTAAGAGAAAGAAAGCTCATCTCTGTTTCCTCTGTGGACAGAAATAAACTCTGTGGAGGATTTGGCTGAACAGCTGCACAAACAATGCCATTCAGAAGGATGCAAATGATACCCCAGCAGGTTTTGTTCACAGCCTCTCCATCCTTTGTCTTTGCTCTGTTGGCTGGGGTAAGGAGGACAGAGATGCCCAGGGAACAAAGCACAATGCACATCCCAGCATTATTCCAGGAAGCTGGAACTCTAGAGAAGGGCACCAAGGCTGGTGAGGGGCCTGGAGCACAGCCCTGTGAGAAGAGGCTGAGGAGTTTGGGTTGTGCAGCCTGGAGAAGAGGAGGCTCAGGGCACAGCTCATTGCTCTCTGCAGCTACCTGAAGGGAGGCTGTAGCCAGGTGGGGTTGGGCTCTGCTGCCAGGAAACCATCAATAGAGCGAGGGGACACAGACTTCCTTCAATCCTCATCTTTTTAGTTGAATAAAAACCAGATGTAGAAGAACTGTGGGAGCAAGTCCAGAGGGGACCTCCTGTGCTCCAGCTTGTCCCCTTTATTCCTTATCCTATGACTGGGCACCACCAAAATGAGCCTGGCACCTTCACCTTGACACCCACCCCTCAGATATGTATAGACAGTGGTAAGATCCCCTCTCAGCTTTTTCTTCTCCAGATCAAAACAGTCTGAGGGCTCTCAGCCCTTCTTCATGGGGGAGAAGCTCTCTGTTGGACTCTGTCCAGTAGATTCCTGTCTCTCTGGAAATGAATCTTCAGCCTGTACAAAGGTGCCTAACCCCCAGCACCCAAAGCAGCCTGATTTCTAGTAGCTGAGACCCAGCCCATCCATTTCAGGGTGGGTGGTGCTTTGTTGGTTCTTTTTTTTTTCCCCAGCTAAAGCACAAAGCAAGTTTCACTCCTATTGAATTCACCTCATCTCCAAAATCAAGTTGAAAAATGTCTTGAGGAAGGGCAGCCTCGAAATGGACACACCCAGAAGAAGAAATTCTATGAGAAAAATGTCAACCTTAAATGTTGCAAAGCACTTTGGAGGGTTAAGGGTTCCGAGAAGCCATGAGAAGGTTTTCCCAGCCTGGTGGCTGCCTGCACCACAGAACTGCTAGAAGGCTAAGCCAGAAATTCCAGTTGGTGAGCTCTAGCTGTCCTCATCTCCAACCCTCACTCAAGGCAGACATCAGTGTGCCAGGCTTTTTTTCTCTCCTGATAGGACATCAGCCAAGCAAGCACATCCCCAGACAAATACAGGCTGAGGGTGGAGATAAGTTCTAATTAATCATAAGAGGTTGATTTGGGTTTCTGTAGTGTTCAAGTTCTGCTTAATTCCCTTGTGAATTAGTGCCTTTGTGGGCAGAAACGATAGAAGAATGCCTGCTTTGACAGCTCCAGTCTAGAACTATAAACCTGCCTCCAGATTTAGGGTTCCAGATGAGAGGACATCCTCATCCTGGAGCTTGGAGGGCTCTGAGCTGAAGCTTTGGTTATCACCCATCTCTGCTTGACACCATCACCTCCGATCCTCTCCTCCAGCACCTGTCACTGAGGAATGCAGCATCACAGTGCTCCTCAGGTACATCAGTGAGTTGCTAACCTCATTTACATACCAATCCTAAAAGTCAACACACGAAAACAAACAATGCAGCTCTTTCTTCTCTCCACCTGTGTGGGTGTGCAGTTCCCGCTAGCATTAGACACAGCTCCAGCCTGCTGGGAATATTGTCTCCTTCCCACTGACTTCATCCTCACCTGCCCTTGTAAATGACCAAAAGAACAAAGTTCTGGTCACGTTAGATGTAGATTTGGGGGAAGGAGGATGAGAGAGGTGATCCTCTGTTCTTGTGAGAACCTTAAGAGCTGCAAAGCACTTTGGAGGGTTAAGGGTTCCGAGAAGCCGTGACATGGATGCCCCCTCCCTGGATCGAGGCCAGGCTGGATGAGGCCTTGAGCAATCTGATCTAATGGGAGGTGTCCCTGCCCATGGCAGGAGGGTTGGAACTGGATGATCTTTGAGGTCCCTTCCTACCTAAACCTCTCTGCATCTCTGAGGTGCAGCATTTCCAAGCCCACCACTGCCTTAACGTACAACTGCAGGCAGGTGCCTGGATCCCACTGGACTCCTGTGCTCCCTCTGTGCAAAAGGAAGCTGAGAACACCTAGCAGAGAAGGAAGATGCCTCCAACAGAAGCCACAAGGGGAGGCAGAGCTGCTATTATCTGACACTAATCGATTGCATGAGCACTGCACTGAGCCCTCTCTTTTGTGTCAGGGCATTACGAAATCCCTTGATGTGCCATTAATATATATGTTAATATTGAAGCAACTCAGGCATCCTGTTCTTGTGCAACCAGCAATGTTTCCATGGGAGCTCCTCCAACAGATTACTATTTTTTTCCCCCCCTTTACTTCCCAAATATCATCATTCCCAGGCTCCTTAACGTGACACTTGGGATGAAACTCAGACCTGGCCTTCCCATGCTCTCCCTTGCAGGCAGCACAACAGGCTCCTTACACTGCCAGTGTGGGCATTGAGCTTTAAAATAGGGGTGGGGGTGGGTGGTCCAGAGAAATTGGGCAATAATTGGCATTTACTGCTCTATGATGAAAAGCCACCAACACTGCCAATCCATCAGGCTGAATTGGTTTGCTTTGCTCAGCAATGCTGCAATCGTTCTGCAAGGTCTTGAGCCTTTAATGTTTGGTGAACCACATGGAAAAGTTGTCTCAGTTCTAACAGGTTTTTTTAGATCACAGAATCATTATTGAATACTTTGGGGTTGGAAGAGACCCCTAAAGGTCATCTAGTCCAATCTCCTCCTGCAGTGAGCAAGGGAAAAATCCTACTCATCTCTTTCAGCATTGGTTCCCTATCTACAGCTGTGTCTTGTTTCCATCCCAGAACTGCTGGGAAGCCAGAGCCAAGCTCCTTTAGTTTATGTAGAAACTTTTCTTGATGTAGAGATTTATGTAGGTGGTAGATGTCCCATCCCTGGAATCATTCAGGTCAGGTTGTTTAGGGCTCTGAGCAATCTGCTGTAATTGCAGATGTCCCTCCTCACTGCAGAGTGGTTGGACTGGGTGACCTTTGAAAGGTCCCTTCCAACACAAACTATTCAATAATGCTGGAGCTGAGGCTCTTCAGCCTGGAGAAGAGATGACTCTGGGGGGATCTTAGAGCTGCCGTCCAGTACTGGAGGGATCCCAAAGGAAGGCTGCAGAGGGACTTTTCATAAGGCTGTCTAGTGACAGGACAAGGGGGAATGGTTTGAAGCTGAGGGACAGCAAGGTTAGACTGGAGCTGAGGAAGAAGTTCTTTAGTACAAGGGTGGTGAGATTCTGGAATAGGCTACCCAGAGAGGTTGTGGATGCTCCCTCCTTGGAGGCATTCAAGGATGAGGCCTTGGGCAGTCAAGTTCCAGTTGAGAAGCACCTCTGCCCATGACAGGGAGGTTGGAGTAGATGACCTCTGAGGTCCCTTCCAACCTAAGCCATTCTACGATTCAAGAGGCAACCCTCCCCCCCCCGCCCCCAACCATTTTAATTACTTCCCCCTCTTTGTGGGTCACCTTCCATTAGACTGTTGAGAACAAAACATACTCCCACCAAGACGTTAACATCTCATTTCTAGCACTGCTTGGGTGAGGAGACCAAATAAAAATAAATGGCTTCTCCAATAAGACACATCATCCATCAGCAGCATGTAAAACACAGTCATTAATCACGGCACCAACCTACTTATTACGGGCAGTCAAGCACAGGCAATACAAGTGCTTATAAAACAGGGGCTCCTTTCATAATTCCCTGCCCTTGTCTCTCAATAGTTTAGAGGATTAACCCTTTTACAACGAGGGATGGGCAAACTGGTTTTGCCTAATTCCAAACCAACTTGACGTCACGGGTTCGAAAGTTCGACTTGAACTCCAAGCGGTTTGTGCTGAGGGGAGGCTGCGAGAGCTAGAGGGGGAGAGGAAAGGAAGGAAGACAGCAGAAGAGCAAATCAAACACAGCAGGGCATAGACAGAAAGAAAGATAGCCCAGTAAAGGGTCAATGGATGGATGGAAATTGCTAACAAAGGAGTTAGTAAAGAATTGAGGCTGTTCAGCCTGGAGAAAAGAAGGCTCTGGGAAGACCTTAGAGCTGCATTTCAGGATCTGAAGGGGGCCTACAGGAAGGCTGAGGAGGGACTGTTCAGAAGGGCCTGCGATGATGGGAAGAGGAGCAATGGTTTGAAACTGGAGCAGGGTAGACTTGGGTTGGACCTCAGGAGGAAGCTGTTCACAGTGAGGGTGGTAAAACCCTAGAACAGGTTGCCCAGGGATGTGGTTGAGGCTCCATCCCTGGAGATATCAAGGTCAGACTTCATATGGCTCTGGTCAGCCTAATCTAGTTGAAGATGTCCCTGGTGACAGCAGGAGCCCCTGAAGGTGCCTCACAACCCGTGCATCTGTGTAAAGCTAAAACCCCTAAAAAGCAACAAATGCAGCTCTGTCTCAGTGTGATTCGTGGGGAAGTCTCCTCCTCCTTACACGCTTCTCTCTGGTGGGGAAAATAATACAGATTTAATTTGTCTTTAATGACTCCTCATGACGAGCAGAGCTAAACCCACACAGTCCCCGCTGCCACGTTACTCTGGGCTTCTCTTGCATTGCTTGGTGAAGGATTGTACCATCCTCTGCCCGAGTGTGTGCTGAGCCACTGTGTTCCTTCAGCTGATGGGAAAGATGAGCAGGCAGTGTCTAAGCAGCTCCACATCACACAGGGAGTCAAGGACAACCCTGAGCAGAGATGGCCAAATCCAGCATCACTGCAAACCCTCTGCTATTCCATGGGCTCTGCACATCAACTCCACTCAGTTATCCCTGTTCCCACCAGCAACATGTCCCAGGCTGCCAGCTAAGTGAGTGCTCAGCAGAAAACGTTCGGGTATTTGCAGTCTGATGCAACTCCTTTTCTTTTTCCTACACACCCAAACCTTCTGTTGACTTCAAGGAGTAAATAAGGGGGAACAGAGAGGAAGAGGTACCAAAGGAAAAAAAAAACCCAAACCACTATTTGTACAATCTGAGGGCTTCAAAGAGTTAAATTAAGAGTTCAGAACACATATTTACTATGACATAAATGCTATTTGCTGATTGTTGTGAAAAATGAGACCTCTGAATGAAGGGAATTCTTGTGGAGAGAAACTAGATGAGGTATGTGGGTGAATTTTCTCACAGGGAGCAAGCTGGCCCCCAGCTCGACCAGAGGCAAAAGACTTTCCAAACACTTCAATTACCTCTGCCATCAAGTGGACAAACATTTCCAGTGTTGGGATCAAATGGCTTCGGGGAAAACAAACATCTTTGAGAAGACAAATGAAGAGTCCACCACATTAAGTCACACTAAAGCTACGCCCCAGGTACTGGAAGTGAACACTTCAGTTTCTTCTGAATGGATTTGGTGGTGAATTAACAAAGCAGCAACAGGCAGCAGCAGCTATTCCATTACAATTTCCTTCAGGCATAAGAAATCCTCGGGTTTCAGGGTAAAAGTGGGCTATGACCTGGTTAACAGCAAGAAGAAATCACGGTGGAGGTGCTGAGAAGTTCAGCACCAATATAAAAATATCAGGATTCTCCCCAGGGTGTTTCCCCTAGAGGGCTGAAGTTGCCACCAAGGCATCACCATGAACGAAGCTTTTGGTGTCCTTCACTGCCCAAAAGGATTTTCTGTCCTGTAATTTACTACAGGAAAAGTGCCACACAAGTATTCAGAGAAAGGATTACAACAAGCAGCTCAAAACATTATCACTGCTTTGGCTTCTTGAAAGGGCAATGGCAAAGAGAAGCTCAGTGGTGAGCTGAGTCAAAGGCATCACGCCTAGGCTGCAGCAAGCTGTGGCTGTGCCTAGGTTAATGCCAAGGCTCTGCTTTTAAACAGCTGTCAACTCGTTTTCATCTATTTTTACAGGCTGTGACACGACTAATTGTCCTGATATTAAGAAAGCAGAAATAAGGCATTGCCCAAAATCAGGATATTTAAACAATAAAAGGCACTGATTGTCAGCTTTGGCCTTTCTTTCCTGGTGGGGGTGAGGATGGGCAGGAGTTTGCCTTTGCACGTGCCACAAAAAATCCTGCCTCAGTTTTTATCCTGGGTGGATCCATTTTTCCTGACTAGCACTGCTGGATGGGTACCACTTCTACTCTTTGTGCCCTCAAGCTGCGACTGGGTAGGTTTAGAATGGCTATTAGGAAACATTTTTTTTCCCAGCAAGAGTGGTCAGGCACTGGAATGAGCTGCTCAGGGAGGTGGTGGAGTCACCAACCCTGGATGTGTTTAAAAGTCGTTTGGATGTGGTGCTGGGGGATATGGTTTAGGGTGCACCTTGTGGAGTAGGGCTATGGGTTGGACTTGGTGATCCTGAGGGACTTTTCCAACCTGAATGTTTCTGTGATTCTCTGAAGGACAGAAATGTCTATTCCATAGTAGTGAGCTCTTTAGCAAGCCTTAGTGGAAGCTATTCATAGAAAAGGACACAAAAAAGGCCAAATCCCCATTAAAACTGTGACAGCACAAAAGGAAAAGGAAACAATTTGCCAAAGAGAGTTTGCCAGACTAAAAACCAAGTCCTTTAGGCAGCTAAACAGCTCTGAAGCCACTCCAACACCCCCCCTGCAACTGTTAATGCCATCAGATCCATCTTTTTCATTGCCACCCACACCCCATTTTTTTGTCCTTTCCCTGCTCTGCTCCTCCATCCACCACAAAGCTCTTTCAGAGCCAGGCCCTCTCCCTCCCTGAAACAAGGATCAGCTCCTATCTTTCAATTTAAACACAGCTGCTTAGGAAGCCAGAAAACAAACCCAGACCAACTCCAAACCCTGCAGAAGTCCTTTCAGTCCTTGGCAATGACCAGGAGATCATCTGCCTGTGGGGACAAATTTAGTTCACTCAGGAGGGACAAGAATGACCCCAGTTAGTAGCTATTCCCTGTGGCAGACACAGCTTGAAACCTCCCAAGCTTCTGATGGATCTTCAGGGATGGCACTTGGGATGTGGTGCTAAAACCTCTTGAGACAGCCTACCCCGTCAGACCAACGCAGGCTGGGAAACCCTAAACCTGCTCTGAGCTGTTGCAAACAGCAGCAGATGCCTTCACTCTGATGGAAAAGGGGCAGCAAGGAGAAATCCTGGGGACAGAAGGAAAAGGATCAGCCTTGAATGCATAAAAATTGTCTCAAAGCAGGGTTGTGAATTCGTGGTTTAAAGATCATCTCCATCTTCTGAAAACACCACCATATGCTGTTAAACTCAGACATATTTATAAGTCCTTTTTTTTTTATCATGGAAATGATTGCCTCTTTAATAGTATTTTAGATGCTGCACTTTGCCCAGCTGAGACAAAGCCAGAAGCATTCACAGCTTCAAGATTAGCTCAGGCAAATGCTTCAGGTTTCTGAGCTGCTCCTCAGATGCTAAATGCTGACAGTTAGATGAAAACACTGATTTCCACTACCTCTTTTCTTTCCATCCTACCAGCTCTTTTCAGTGATCTCTGCTGTCCCTTCTCAGGTCACCACCAGGCAGCTACTCACTGCTGGACAGAAATATATCAGCAGTATCACTTGCTGGGACATCTCTTCACAACAGACAGGTGCCACCAGTCTCCTGTCTCTCAGCCATGAGAAAAAAAGGGTCCCTCAGAGCCGTACGATTACACACTCCCAGGCTGGGATTTCACAGAATCCTAGAATTTCCTAAATGCTTTGGTTTTAATTGCACTTTAAGCCACAAACTACCTCATAATAAAGCGCTTGTCAATGTTTACAGCTAAGGCATAGTTGAATTTGACTCATTTTGGCCCTCCTCCAACTCCCATTTAATTGACTTCAGTGGGAGGTACACCGGGCTCTAAGTAATTTTAAACTGAAGTAATCCGTCAATTGTTCCTCACCCACTTCCCCAAACTCCTTCCCATCGTTGTGATTGCTCTGTAATTTAGTGAAAGAAGGTGAAACCAACCCTTCTGCCTCCTGGCATGGCTTCCTACTACCCATTTGACTACTCTCCAGAAACCTAAACCAAGTCTGCTTCGGGAACGCAAAAGAGCAGCCAGCAGAGATCCAAACCGCCTCGTGCCGTCCTCTGCTGCTAGAGAAACCTTCAAATATCAGCTCCCCACACTCTTTAGTCACCACAGGAACCAAAAAAAAAAAAAGCTGTTAGCAAAGCTGTCAAGAGGAGGCTTGGAACAAAACAGACAGAAGGGCGAAGAGAAATGTATTCGCAAACTCAGGCAAGTGTTTTGTGGCCAAAAAACCACAACCATTTGCTTCAGCCTTGTCTCCAACTCCATTGTATCAATTACGTTACTCGTTTCTATTTCAGGGGACTTGGGTATTTTTCCCCCTCCCTGAGCCACATGAAAAAAGCTAAGCTGAGCACTCAGCCCCCCTAAAAACCTCTCCTGTTACACAACGGCACGTAGGTGATGCGCGCGGCGAGCAGGAAGGTCCACCGGTGACGCTGCTTCAAAAGAGGAGAGGTTCACCTGCCACAGAATAGCCTCTCCAAGTACCCCCAAACACGTCACCCACGTTCCTCTGCCCTGGGAAATGGAGAGGAGATGCTTTTACGAAGGCTTCAGCCCTCCTCCCCCTTACACAAGAGTGGTTTGGGGTGTATTGGACAAGCGTAGGCAGCTGTACACTAGATGTGGCAACAGGTACCTACAGGGACTTGTTTCAGTGTTTCTGGAGATCAGGGAATGGTTTGGGTTGGAAGGGACCTTCAAGATCAGCCCGTTCCAACCCTCCTGCCATGCACAGAGACACCTCCCACCAGCCCAGGTTGCTCAAGGTCTCATCCAACCTGGCCTTGCACACCTCCACAACCTCCCTGGGCAACCTGTGCCAATCCCTCCCCATCCTCACTGGAAAGAATTTCTTTCTCATCTCCTGTCTAAAACTTAATTTAGATGAAGCCCAAGCTTATAAATTGAAATTCTAATTAAACAAGAACTTGCACCAGGAGGCAAACTAGCCTTTGACTACCCTGCAATGTGCAAGATAATCATTAGGAGAACAGCCAAGACGACTTGGTGAGTACACTGAAAACTCTTTATTTGGAAGAAAGTCCACAAAATGAGTAAGATTACCCAAGTTAACAGGGCAAATAAAGCTTCCAATTCAAATCCTTCCTTGCATGAGTAGACCTGGTGAAGTTAGCCAAAGAGCTACAGGAATAAAAACCACTGGCATGCTACAGAATTGACAAGATAAGACCTGAATACTCACAGCCAAACACATTTTAAGGTCATTGTAAGGTTGTTGCTCACAGAGGGGGGGTGGGGGGAAAAAAAGAGCATATGTCTTGGTGAATTTTCTGTCATCACATTCTCAAAGGCAGGTTTATTTTTGTTGCATAGGAAGTTCAGGGAAAAAACTGTTTTCCTCCTTCCCTCTTTTTTTTTTTTTTTTTTTTTTTGGATGGAAAACTGAAAGAGCAAAGCAGAGATTTTTGTCTAGGAAGCTGTTAAGGGTAACATTCTTTCAGGTTTGGTCTTTCAGATGGAACTCACATATTCTGGAATGAATGAGTGCCAAAATCTTGAGCTTTCTAAATGTCTTGTAGAGGAGAAAAAAGAAAAAACAACAACAAAAAAAAAGTCTATTTTCTCCACTCGTGCATGCCAGGATGCTCTTCTAGAAAATGTCTTCTTGATTTCACTGAAAAGCATTTTTTTCCTCAACTATATACATTTACACTCTGCAAAAGTGCAGCTATGAAGAGGTGTGCAGAGCCCAGGCAAAACTCAAAATTAATTAGGGCTCTCTGTGTGTGATTTCTTTAGTTAAAAAAAACAAACAAACAAACAAACAAACCCAACCAACCAAAAAAAACCCAAAAAAACCCAAAACCAAAAACCCCACAAAACCAAAACCCACAACAAAGCCCCAAAAAAAAAAAGAGAGCTAACTGGTGTAGACCTCAAGAACACTGCAGTCCTCCTGCATTCTCACCACATAGCTAGGAGCTGAATCAGCCTTTTGCATGTTCCACCAGCATCACCCAGACCTCAAGGGGCTGTTTCCCTCTGGGGACCAGGACATGTTCAGAGGATGAGATAAGCAGCAAGTGTGTGCCACCATGTGCAGCACCAGGGTGTGCTAGCTGTAGTCAAGAGACTCAAGTAAAGGTCCACATCCAGGAAGATGGAAGATATTTTAGAGAAAGATTCTTCTTTACCTTCCCCTTCAGTCATTTCCACAGACCTCAGCACCAAGCACCCCAACACCTGCCCAAAATATCAGCAACTGATAACTTGGTGTTCTTCCAAGCTGTGTTCTGACCAAGACAAATGAGGGAGAAGATGCCAAGAATCAGTCCAAACAAAAAGGTACACGAGGGGAAGATGGAAAATATGAAGTAATTCCAGTGTTGGCCAGGTACATCACCTTTCTCTACATTTTAAAAGATACCAGGAAGATGTAGCTCTGGGAATTCCACATCAGCCAGCAAGGGCTAGAAGGCTCTCGGAAAGCCTCTCCTAGAGTGCCAGAAACACAAGAAATAACCTGGGAAATTCCAAAGGGGGGAAATCCATCTCCAAGATTTCCCTGGACAGTAGTACTAATGTGAACTCACAATTTACTGCTAAGTTACTCTGTCTCATCTGCAGGATGCAATGCCGTGCTCCACTCCCTGTGAGCAGAAGTGTACCCAAGACATCTACTACACAGCTCCCATTAGCTTGTTCTTGCCATCCTGATTTCGACCCACTTGACACAAACACAGCCAAGAACACAAACCAGGTCCTAAACCTCCCATGGAATTATGCTCTCCTAGCAAATGAAGCTCGTGTTGAAGTGTTCTGACTTCAGCAGTCCAGCTGGAGCAATTCTGAAATAGAATAGGCTTAAAATGTTTGGTTGTAACTTCCTTCCATCCAAACAGCAAGGGGATAAGAGGCAATTTGCAATAGAGAAAGTTCTGCTTTGCCAAATGCCTCATATGAAAAAAGAAAGTGTTTGGAAGCTCTGTTTTAGCCTTTGGAAGATACATTTCCAGTATTTATTGCAGCTCAGGTAGTTTCTATTTGACTTCCACTCACGTTCCACACTTTTAAACCTTTAAACTTGCCAAACTCAATCTAAACCACTTTGCCCCACTCTGAGCTGAAAAAGACAATTGATTGTTATTTCTCCCATCCACCAACAAACCCAAACATTAATTTTCCTGACTTCCCTTTGTATTTTTTCGCTTTGCACTGAAGGCACAGAAATGACTTAGTGAGGCAGAGCTTTCTTTCAATCATCCCAACCTGTTTACAACCCTCCCATCAGCATTAAATCCTTTCTGCAGGTGGATCAATGCTTCGATCAACACACTGCCGAGACGATGATAGAGCGAGCTGTCCTTCACCAGCTGGAAAAATAAAAGGTACTGCTCAACACAAGTAAACAGAAGGAAAAAACAAAGTAAGTCTCCTTAGCTACTGCTCTGCTCCCTGCAGCCTGCTGAGCTCACTGGGAGCTTCACACAACGCGTTGGCCTGAAGCGCTCTCACTTATTTCCCCCAACTTCCCCAGTGAAGATTCCTGCCCGAGCCCATGCCCAGCTGGGAACGAAGGCAGCAATGCTGGGGGACATTTATCCTACCAGACAAATCTGCCTTTCCTTTCACTTTACAGCAGCAGGCTGAACAGAAGTCCCAAAAATAATGATGGTGACGACACGAGAGCGGTGGCAGCAGGTCCGTGCCACACGGTCTCCAGATCGAGGGTACAAAAGCACAGCATTTAAACCTAAAGCAGTGCTGAGATGGCTTTCAGCATGCTCCCTGCGAGCCGTGAGGCTTTAGAAAATAAGGCAGAGGTGTCAATTTTCCCCGTGGAATCCCACATTCATTAATACCTCCTATTATAACATTCCTCTGCAATGCTTATTCATGCTTAACCACAACCGCAGCGCTGATTACTTCCCACAGCAGGTTTTATTGCAGCCGTCCGGGTGTGATTTTCTGCCTTGTTCCACATAGTTTTGCCTTTCATTCATTCCTTTTATCCACTACTAACTGTATTGAAAGACAGATGGCAAAATTAGGTCTCAATTCCAACTGTTTTAATAGCTGCAATGTCTTCAGAGCTAGATTTCCCTGCTCAGCCTAAGACTTGGTTTCGGATTCAGGTTCTGATTCAGCTTTGCCTCTGAAATACCACCACTAATATTGGATGTGGTCTGAAATACTCCCTCTAATAGAGGATATGATCTGGAAATACCACCTCTAATATTGGCCATGTTCAGAAATACCACTTCTAATATTGGCTGTGTTCAGAAATACCACATCTAATATTGGCTGTGTTCTGAGAGAGATAACGAACAGACATTTCCCTGAGTATCCAGCCCATCATTCCTCCTCGCAGGCCACTTTTTGGGGCATTTTTGAGCTATGCTTTCTGCTGAAGACATCAAACCATGCAAAACCCAAAGCAGACGGCCTGAAAAACATGAAGATCTTTAGGATCAAATTTGTATGCCTGATCTTCAGCAGTTGCAGGTGAGTTCGCTGTCAAAGTCCGTCCTGTTTGTTCAGCTACCTCAGCTCCTAAGCTCGTGTCCAGCGTGGTGACTACAAAAAGCTTCGTAGGGCTCGTATTTACATCTTATATTTATTAAGAATACTCCAAGGCTTCCCTAACACAGAGAAACCTACAGAAACAACATTCTGTATTTTTCAGGATTAACAGA
Organism: Psilopogon haemacephalus; assembly: GCA_013396835.1. NCBI lineage: Eukaryota > Metazoa > Chordata > Aves > Piciformes > Megalaimidae > Psilopogon > Psilopogon haemacephalus. The sequence goes on along the minus strand of VWZI01012854.1, from coordinate 487,632 downwards.
ATCACAGAGTCATAGAAATAGACTCCCTTGGTCATTTTACCATCACTTTACGCTCTTAAACCTTAGAGCTACTCTGATCTTTGCAAGCTAAACCAAGCGAACATCAGCAGTTTATAAAAGATTTTATTTTCTGTTTCATATCTTTGCACAGATCATTAAAAAAAAAAAAAACACACCACCACCAACAACAAAAAAACCCAAACCCAGTGATGTAGACTTTTCTTTAATGGACCTCCTGCATTATTGAGACCAAGCTTCTGCCAGGCAAGCATCAAAGTCCCCCAAGCACCCACTTCACACACCACAAGCCCCCAACTCTTTCTGACACACAACTGGGATCCTAGGGATGGAATTCAAGCCCTGCTGAAGGTGGAGGGCTTGACAGGAGGCTGGGCACACTTGGGTTTAAGTTAGGCTGGCTGAAGGTATCCCCACAACTTTGTCTGAGCTTTATTGAAGGGGATTAACCCAGCTGTTATGCTTCGGGTAGCACTCTTTGAATGGAGGGCATCTCATTTTTCCCCACCACGGGACCCAGACTGCATGGATTTGCCTTTTCCTTTCCCACAGTGCCCTGCTTTCCCGAAGGAACTCCGTAACAGTATCCAGGCCATTTAAAGGAAAAAGCTTCAGTGAGTATTTGAGCAAAAGAAACAGTGTCCACCTCAATTTTAATGTCCCAGAGCAAATCCAAACCTTGACTCTATCAAGGCCTTCTGGAAGAGAATCCTGTTGTGAGGTCACAAGTGAAAACCAAGCTGGTTTAGGACAAAATAAATCTATTTTCTCACCAGGGTTTCCTAAAAATGCTGGCAAGACTGACTAAGGAACAGAGATATCAAAGCTCAGACTTCATTGCGGAATTATTCCCCTCAGATCTCCGTGGTTGCAGGTATCACTTAGTTTAATCCAGAAAAAAAAATCTAATATACCAAGAAAATGACATCTAAACCCCCAAGGTTTAGAGTAAGCAGGTCCTAGTCTCGTCCCAAGATAAAACAACTTAAGACAGACAAGCTCTAAGAGAAGAACTCAAGCTTGGGACAATTCTACACTAGATACTTTCCTACCTTCGAACCTCAAGTGTGCAAATACTACTCCACCATCAAAAATACCTAACCAAAAAGCCACCAAACCAAAAAGAAATCCCAGTAACAAACCGCAGGAAGCAAATCCTAATTATTAGCACCCCTTAAAGTCAACTTGTTTCTCCAACTAGCAGTGTAGTGAAGTTAAAAAGACACAAACAAGCTGAGAAAATGAAGGTTGTGGCCATTTGCAGAAGCTGTGGCACACAGAGAGCTGCAAAATCCCCTTTAACATGACCCTCTTTATGTAAATATTTTCATATCCAAGTAGCTAATTCTCTCAGAAGATGACTTCAGGCATCTTTGTGCCTGTAAAAGTATCTCCATGCAAGCCGTTGTTCAAGTGCAGTCCCACTGAAGATAGGTACTAGCAAAAATCTTGGGGTAGAACAAATAAATCGCATCGGTGCTCACTAGGATTTAAATTACAAGTAGCTAAGCTAAATCCAAATTTCAGAAGGTTTCCAAGGAGCTCTGGGATGGAACCTGATGGACATAAATCCACGGCACAGACGGCAAAGAACCTGCGCTACCAACTTCACTGAAACGAGCTGAAAACTAAAAACTCTTCCTAATAGAGGCAATTAAATTGTTTTTAACCCACCCACCTAAATTCATTTGGGTAGTTCCGCAAGCCCAAGTAGTGATTATTAATACCCAGCACCACAAACGTCACCATCACCTGGGCTAACACAACCTTCCCACACACACCTCAGCCACGATCACCCTGGGCTTGCATTTTTCAAGCCATTTTAGTTACTTTGCTAATTATGAAGCATTTCCACTTCAGCTTCATAACGCTGAGTGTCCTTTGATTCCTTATCCTTCCCAGAAGCAGGAACAGGGCAGCTGGACTTTGAATGTGTCGCTAAACTAGGATTTTCCAGGACCTCGGGGAATGAGCCAGGATCAGTGTAAACTCACCTACAAATCTTCTTTTTTTTTTTTATATACAATTTTTCAATTTTCAATTAAAAAAAAAACCAAAAACCCAACAGCAACAAAACAAAAGCCACAAACTGAAGTGATTCCTTCAAGACTCCGCACAGTGCTGTGCACGCCAACACTGGCATCGTTACTCCCACAAAGTAAGCGGAGATGACATAACGTGGAAAGCCAATGAAAAACAGAAATATTAGGAAACAAAATAAATGGTGCTCCCACTAAGTCACCACAACCCAAAACCTCATAAATCAAGGAGGCATTAACCAACATCTGAAGAGATTTCTGTTTCAATCTTTTTATCGCGGCCCTGAACGCCGGCTAGCGTTTTGTTACAGCTTCACTCTTCAGTCCAGCCATGTGCGTTTGGCTCAATAACTGCCACAACACCAAACTTTAAGCTGCTGATGGATTTGTTTACAAGGAAAAGGCATTTTTCTTTCCACAGAACAATTTGTCTGGGGCTTGTTTGCGACGGGAATCTCCCCGGCGAGATCGAGGAGCTTTGAATCTCAGCTCCCGAATGCTCCTTGCGACTAAAATGTCAGGTTTTGAGCTCGCCACGCACAGGAAAAGTCCCAAACACCCCTTCCACATGCACACCCCTCCACTTGCCGTGTTTGTTTTGTCCCAGTTCAGCTGCACACACTTAAATATTTAGCATTCAATCACAGCCAAAAGGGGGAAAAAAAAGTTTTCCATTTGGTTAGCGCCGTTTTGCAGCTCTCCTCACTTGGAGGATGTCGTTAAACGTGCGCCGCACAACGGCATCCTATATCTTTCAGCTCCAAATAAATTATCAAGGGCCATCAGGCTTCTCTGACTTCACCCCCAGATGAAAGAACTATTAACTCTTTAGCCCGTGAAAACACTTTTAGCCCGTCAGGCTTCTCTGACTTCACCCCAGACGAAAGAACCATTAGCCCATGCAAACGCCTACTCCCGACTCGAGCAAAAGCCGTGCCGCTGAAGAGACCTTGGGCTGATGTAACTCATTACTCATTGCTGCTCCACACACTCCCCAGCCCCAGCTATGACTCTACTGGTGAGGCAAATTTCTATGATTTCGGTGGAGGGTCAATTTGTCAGACCACAAGGACCAAGTGCTCACTGCCTGAGTAACTCATGAGACAAAGCAAATGCGGGCAGCAGTTAAATTCCATAGGACTGCATCTTGGCAGCCCAAAAGTAGTTTTGAGGTCTGTTTGTTCCTTGTTTGTTTGTTCCCTTTTTGTTTGAGTTGTTTGGGTTCTCTTCCTGTGTGTTTTGGTGGTTTGTCTGTTTGTTGTTTGCTTCAACATAATACATACAGGACTTCAACTGGCCCTATAAACACTGGAAGGTTGAACAGTAGGACCTGTGGACTTTTGTGGCCGTTTCCTTTACGCTTTTAACCTCTCTCACTTCTCAAGCACTGCACTTCCACAAAGCTCATCCCCAAAAGCAGATACTCACAATCCACCCTGACACAGAGACAGGCCAGAGCTTGGGTTAGAAACACAACCTTGAGGGCAAATTCATTCAAGATTCCAAGCACAAAGAGAAATAAAGCTTTAATTGAACGGTAACCGCAAGAGTCATGCTAGCATCACTCAGAAACCACTGTTGAATCATTTGAGGATTATTAACGATTCTTTAATGAATAAATTGCAGAGACAATGTTTGCTGTAGTGACACAAAACTACATATTAACATAATTTCTTTTTGGTTTTCCCCCCTGATGGGGTTAGTGAGAGTCAAAGCAGCTGCGGGGCAGCACCTACCTATCAAAACCACTGAGGATCCCATTAGCCTAAAGGTGACTTTTTGGATGCTTCTGCTAAATGTTGAGGTTAATATTCCTTCAACCTTTCTTGTCTCTTTGTACAGAAAGAGAACTCTTTCTCCTCTTCCTGGCCTCCAGAGTGAGGTCTGTGTAAATCCCAGCGACTGACGCTGAGCAGAATTGGGCCCTCTCGGCACAACCGCAAGCTGCCCCCACAGGGAATCCTTTGGGATATTCATGCCTGGTTTTGGCCAAGCACTAAATTTCACTGTCTACGCAGTAGCAAGGGATCAGCCCTGAAAAATTCCCTTGTCAGCAGTATCTTGATTAACAACCAGAGCTTCTGGGGCAAAAACATGTCAGCGATTAGCTGGAGAAGGCAGAGCGCATCACGCGCAAATCCGGCGGAAGAAATAAATGTTGAATGAGGATCACAGCAGTTACACATCTAACTTCTGCCCCAAACGCTGGTCACTGTGGGGCTTAGTGCTGATCACACCTCCTCATCACTGCCGGCTCATTAGTAACTAGCATTTACAAAATCAATATCGAGGTTGAGGGAAGATTTAAGCTCGGAGCAAAGGTTTGCTCTCGAGATGTCCCAGCAGCAAGTTTTCTCCTAGCACAGCTCCACTAAGACCTGAGAATCTTCTTCTTAATTTGTATTCAGCTAAGCAAGAAAAAGCAAACCAAAAATCGCTCTGCTCAGACTCTTAGGCTGCCCTAACAGCAACTTTTCTCCTAGTAGAGCTCCACGAAGCTCCTTCTTAATTTGTATTTAGGCAAGCAAGAAAAAGCAATCAAAAAAAATCGCTCTGCTCAGACTCTTAGGCTGCCCTAACAGCAACTTTTCTCCTAATAGAGCTCCACAAAGACCTGAGAATCTCCTTTTTAATTTGTACTCAGCTAAGCAAGAAAAAGCAAACCAAAAATCGCTCTGCTCAGACTCTTAGGCTGCCCTAACAGCAACTTTTCTCCTAGTAGAGCTCCACGAAGCTCCTTCTTAATTTGTATTTAGGCAAGCAAGAAAAAGCAAACCAAAAATCGCTCTGCTCAGACTCTTAGGCTGCCCCAACAGCAACTTTCCTCCTAGCAGAGCTCCACTTAAGACCTGAGAAGCTCCTTCCTAATTTGTATTCAGCTAAGCAACAAAACCCAAACCAAAACAACAAATGCAAGCTGAAGTGCAGGCTTTCAATTATTAAACACAACTTCACACCAAATCAACACTCCCAGGAAAGAGAAAAGAGAAGTAGAATTTTATGACCCCAGAAATCTGTGTTATTTCGCTGGGAGTTAGCCCTTCCAAAAATATTTTTCAGTAGTTCAGCTTGTTTTGAGGAGTGCATTTTTAAAGGTTCCATTTCAAATTCTCTGAAGGTGTCAGCAGTGGAAATGTCCCAGGGATGTTCCTCTGTGCTAAGCATTCTGTAATTTTTATTATTTTAAAAATTTGGGGCCACATCCCTGAAGGTGTTTAAGGCCAGGCTGGATGAGGCTCTGGAAAGGCTCATCTAGGGTAGGGTGCCCCTGCCCATGGCAGCGGGGTTGGAACTGGCTGATCCTTGTGGTCCCTTCCAACCCTGAACTGATTCTATGATTCTAAGAATATAAACCTGGGGGGAAAAAACCAAACATCTATTTGACCAGAAACAGGAGGATATTGTGGTTGTTTTTATTTTACCTCTAGGATGCTAATTTTGATTCTGATGGGGGATTTTTTTTAAAAAGCTGGTATTAGACCAACCTGTTTCTGACCCTCAAACCAGCACAGTGACTTAACGCCCATGGTCCAGACCCAATCGCTCACTTTGCACTGCTAAAATCAGTGACACTCAGCTACAACAGAGCCATTTGTGTGTGGTTTTGTGGTGCCCACCAAGTCATTAACGAATGTTTTCACATCATCTCTGTTACAAATAGCTTAACTCCTTGTAAAGAAAGAATTAATTTAGGGGAGAAAAAAAAATGACTGGTCCCAGCAGCAGTTTTTCTCCCTTTCCCCTTTTTTTTTTTCCTATGGATTTCTTTGCACTCTCCCAGATGGCAATGACAAAACCAGCAACCAGCATAAGCTCAAGGTCACTTTCTAAAGGACCTGTGCCCCTGTGGGCTCATCACTTATGCTGATTATTAGTGACCACCCCAAGAAAGATCAAGGCTGAACCCCACCACTGCAGACTTCAGATCACCAATGCTGCCCAGAAAACACAAACACAAACCCTTGGGTTAGGTTTGGACGTGCAAACTTGAATTTGGGTTTGCTTTTGGGGGGAGCCTCCTTTGCTTTGGAGGAGAGGGGGAAAGGAACAGAGGGAGCAAACACAAACCCTCCTGCTGCTTTCAGGACGGGGCACCAAAAAAAAAGTCAGGTTGGCAGCTGGGATTTGGGTTGGGGGAAATCACTTTTGCTTCAGTAGAGTGGGAAATGCTGGGGTCTGCTGTAACACAAACCCTGCGGCTGGGGCACGAAAAGTCAAACTGGTGTCCGGGACTGGGTTTTGGGGAGCCTGATTCGCTTTACAGGAGCAAGGTAACACAGGCTGCAAATGCAAACCCACTGGCGATGGGGCAGGAAGAGTCGAGTTCACAGCCAGGACTGGGTTTGGGGGAGTCCTCCTTTGCTTCGGAGGGATGAAGAAACAGACAGGGCAAACAAACCCTTCTGCTAGGGACAGGGACATGAACACTTAGGTTCACGGCCAGGACCGAGTTTGCGGGAGTCTCCTTCGCTTCGGAGCAGCAAATTAACCGAGGGGGGCAACGCAAACCCTTCTGCTGGGGACGCAGGTGTGAAAGCTCGGGCTTGTTGGCAGGACCGGGTCTGGGAGAGCAGCCTTCGCTCAGGAGGAGTGGGAAATGCAGGGGTTCGCTGCCAGGTGACCCGGGGAGCGGGCACCAACCCTTCTGCACAGGACGGGCCGTGAAAACTCTGCTGCGTGACCGGCACTGGGCTCTGGGGAGCCTCCTTTGCTTCAGAGGAGAGACCTGCAGCAAGCTTCTGCAAGGTAAGCGAGGTCTGGCTTGCAAACGCTGCCCCCAAAAGCATCCTGCGAGCCCCTGTCAGGGGGTGTTGAGCGCTGCCCCTTCCCCCAAAAGCATCCTGCGAGCCCCTGTCAGGGGGTGTTGAGCGCTGCCCCTTCCCCCAAAAGCATCCTGCGAGCCCCTGTCAGGGGGCGTCGAGCGCTGCCCCTTCCCCCAAAAGCATCCTGCGAGCCCCTGTCAGGGGGGATCGAGCGCTGCCCCTTCCCCCAAAAGCATCCTGCGAGCCCCTGTCAGGGGGCGTCGAGCGCTGCCCCTTCCCCGGCAGTGCCTCCCTCCTCCCCAGGGCTCCTCTTACCGGCACACGAGTGCAGCGGCTTTGGCCTGACCAGGAGGGACGGACAGACGGAGTAGAGCGAAAGTTTCTCGAAGTAATCGCAGGTCTCCTTGGAGAGGATCTCGTCGATCATAAAGGTCTTGTAGCGCCTCCTGCTTGCCTTGGCCCGGGCCTGCGCCTGGCAGTGCATGGCCGGGCCTGCCGCCGGGCCTGCCACAGCCGCGCCCGCGGCCT
>VWZI01012854.1:448362-478246 GCA_013396835.1 Psilopogon haemacephalus | reverse complement strand
TTTTTTTTTTTCCTTCCAGGTTTGATTCTGAGGAATCCAAATAATTGCCAATAATTTTAACCTCAGCACTCAGTGCTTGCTGACAGTTGGTGCAAAGAACACTTCTGAAGCAAGGTCCTGAGCGAGCTGCCGATTCAAACCCTTGAAGCCGCAGCCAGCGGCGTTTTGCTCCAGTCCTCAGTAGCTGGGCAGTAGCTGCAGCCCTTCTAACCCCCTGCTCCAAACTCATTCTGCCTTCGCTGGCTTTGCAAAAGCTGACGAGGTGCAGCAGAGGGATGTTTCTTAAACTGGGAGCACTGGAAATTGAGTTTGCCGTGAGCACAGCCCAGCAGACGAGAGGGGAAGGGAAAACGGCTTGCCTGACGCGCAGGCAAGTGACCGCAAGACAGGAGTCTCTGCTTGTCTTTAAAGGTTTCTTTCTCACAGCTGAAGGGTTTGGTGACCCAAGATGTGGAGCTGGCACCTATGCCCACACCCTACAAACACCACCACCCCCCACCTCGCCTTGCCAGAACCCGGGGAGATGAACTGGCAGGTGGCCTTAGCCTGCTGCATCCCGAGGAACTCCTTTCTTTCCTTTATTAATGAATTTTAACCAAAGTAGCCAGAGCCATGGGGTGGGTTATGCATGAAGCACACATGGGCTGTCAATCAAAAGCAGGGGCGCTTTGGTCAGGAATAATCAGGGGGTTTGTTTCCAAAATTAATGAAGTGGCTGGAATAGCAAACATCTGCCAAGGAGACTCAAAGCCCGAGCAGCTGTTGGAGCCCCCAGTAGCACTCTTCCCATGCAGGACACAGGCTTGCTGAGAAGGGCTTCTCCCAAAGGTCTCCCTGCTGCTTGGGAAGTGGGGCCGTGTGGGAGGGTGGAGAGCTCCAGGCGTGTCAGGAAAGGTTTGGAGGGCAGAAGACTTGGATGCAGTTTGCGTGCCTCAGCCCAGCACCTGCACGCCACAAATGCGAGTCACAGAGCAGCAAGTTGGCAGGATTTCTGCACGTGTCCCTCCTCCAACAGGGAAGGGGACACTGATCCAAGGGGCACAATCCTGTAGTGCGTGGGCTGTAAAACCAGAGGAGGGCCAGGAAAATGATTGGAGGGTTGAAGCCAGGCTGAGGGAGCTGGGGTTGTTCAACCTGGAGAGGGGGAGGCTCTGGGGGCACCTAAGAGCAGCTGAAGGGAGCCTGCAGGAAGGATGGAGAGAAGCTGTTTACAAAGGCTTGCAGTGACAGGACAAGGGGCAATGGCTTCAAGCTTGAGCAGAACAGATTTAGACTGGATGTTAGGAACAAGTTCTTTACTGTGAGGGTGGTGGAGCACTGGCTCAGGTTGCCCAGAGAGGTTGTGGAGCACAGAAGCACGGAATGTGATCAAAACTGTTGGTGTCAGAGAGGCTGCCACTCTTTCATTTCTCCAAACAAGTCTCACCCCTGGCCTAAGTGACTGTGGAACAGGACTGCTCCCAGTCTGGTAGTTTCACTGGAAATTCTTTCCACATCTCAAAAATCCAGAGCCTGCTTCCAATCCTCACAATCACATTAATCCTCCTGTGTCCTCTAAATCTGTCTGCAGCCTCTCTGAATGTCAACAGACCTCACTCTGAGGCTGATTCTCCTGCTGTTCTGTCTGCCCCTCTGTGGTGCTGCAGCATTTGTGGGGTCCAAAATCAGCCCTGGCTTCCCTTGCTTAGTGGACAGACACCACAAAGTAGTGGCCAGAATAAACCAAGGCTCGAGCTGCCTTCTTCAGTCAAATGATTCTGCAAGCTGAACTATCAGCTGAGACACCTTTGGGTCATTTCTTCCCCTCAGCCTCTCTTAGAGCCAGTTTTGAGTCATCTAGCAGTAGAGTGTAATGGTATTTATTGTGTGAATGAAGCCCTTGGCTACTCCCCAAATTAGATTTACAGATTCACACAATGGTTTGGGTTGGAAGGGACCTTAAAGATCATCCAATTCCAACCCCTCTGCCATGGGCAGGGACACCTCCCACTCACCCAGGTTGCTCAAGACCTCATCCAACCTGGTCTTGAACACCTCCAGGGAAGAAGCATCAACAGGCTCCCAGGGCAAGCTGTTCCAGTGTCTCTCCAACCTCATACTGAAGAACTTCTTCCTAAGATGCAGTCTAAACCTGCTCTCCCTCAGCTTAAAATCTTTACACCTATGGCACCCTTATGAAATGTCCCTCTCCAGCCTTCCTGTAGCATCCTTTCAGGTATCGCAAGGCAGCTCTAAGGTCCCCTCAGAGTCTTTTCTTCTCCAGGCTGAACAATCCCAGCTCCCACAGCCTTTAAATCCTGGAGAACACCACAGGATGCAACTGATCCTGCTGCTGTCCTGAGCACACCTCCCAAGGATCCATTTTGGGCAGGACAGATGTACCTGGTCTTCTGCTATTCACCCCAAGCACTAATAGGACAATAAATACTTTCTCCATCCACCCATTTCTCCAAGGAGCTCCACACTGCATCACTTCATCATCATCCTACTCCCACTGCTGTCCCCTCCAGGATGCCAGTGAAAGCTGAAACACCTATTTCAGTGTGGCCAAGGTAACAAAAACTCCCTTTTAACTGACTTTCCTGGAGGGACTGGAGCCAATGGCAAGGAGAAGCATCTGATCTCGTGGGAATGAGAGTGTTTCAGACTGGAACGGCTTTAAAAAGCTCCCCCGGTTTTTGGCACAGGAGGCTTCCCAAATCTAACACTGCTTCACTCCCTGATCCATACTCCAGCCTAATTTGGATGAGGATCCACATGCAAGTGTTCACTCCTTCATCCAGCTCTGCCTAGGGCCAATTATTTTGTCTTTTTCTTGCACAAGGCTTTGCTAAACCTCTGCCAAGATGGATGGTAGCCTGTTAAAAGAGGAAAAATCAAAATATTTCCAACTCCTATAAAAGGGGCCAGGATGTTTTGGTGTTCTGTGACTGATGCTTTGTTCATTACTCATGAGATTATATCTGTTTGCCTTTTTTTTCTTTTTTCCCTTTTCCCTACAAGACAATTTACCTGAAAGCAAAGAAGAGAAAAAAAGAGAAAGATGCCAAAGCAATAGAGCAGAAGAATGTCTCCAGTCTCCATAGAGACACCAGAGAAACACCATGATCATGTGAGTTGTACACAAGAAGCCTATTCATACTGCCATGGGTGCTTGTTCCAGGACCTTAAGTAATTTTGACAATCTGCCACCATCTCAGCCTGCAAGAAGCCTGGAGGGAGTTACTGATGCTGTCAAATACTGATCTTTATAAATGGTTTCTAGACAGCCTTCATTGTTCTGGGCTCTGCAGAGCTCCAAACCCAAACCTGGATGGATGGATGGATCCTAAGTGGATCTTAGCACAGCCATGTGAAAGAAACCAGGATCACAATCCCCAGGCAGAGCCTGGGTGCTGGATCCTACACCAGTCTCCCAGGCTCCCCTCCTAAGCAGCCTGCAGAGAGTCAGGAGTTGCCTGCAAGAAGCCCCAGAGTACACTACAAGAGCTCAGGTCTTGCTCTTCACTTCTCCGGGCATCAGGCTGCTGCAGTTCACTGGTGTAGACAGACTTGTGCTTAATTAAATGAAGACAAGGACAAGCAAGGAGACACAGGGGCCCTGGGAGTCAATCAGTAACAGCATCCCAGAATTTCCTGTAGCACTGCTGGGTCCCTGGAGTTCACAGGTAAAGCCCAGATGTCTAATGGTAAGAGATGGGCAGAGATTCCCAAGCAGCAGAGCCTGATCCTGCCTATAAATAGATTCATTCCTTCTAAACAAGGAAAGAGCAAAATCTCAGCTGCACTGAAAAAGCTCTTTAGAGCTCCTGGCCAAATTTCCTCTTCTAAGGGAGCCTGCTCACAGGCAGAGGGCTTGCTGTGTGCATGGAAGCCAGCCAAGGAAGGCTTTGGTGCTTAAAACACAGAGGAGAGTCTCCCTCCTAATTAAAAGTGCCTAATTTGGCAACCTATGATGCTCAGAGTCCCTCTTCAACCTGCCAGCAAGTCCCCCATAAAACTCCTACCTGCAGAACAGGTCAGGAATCCATTTCATGGCCAGAGTTGAGGAGCAGTGCCCTTCCCAGGAGGATTTGTTGCCTGTGTTTCAGCAGCTGGGTATCTCAACACAGCTCTGAGGGTTCAGGAGCTCTCTCTTTTGGGGACTGGGCAGCTGGGCTGCCTGCAGCAGGCTCAGGTTCACCAGCTCAGTCAAAACTGCTCGTGGCACTGAAAAGCAGCCTTGGCTTAAAAGATTTGGCCCTGCAGAATGACCTGTCTGCAACAGTGGCCTTTGGGAAGCCAATCTGTCACACTCGGGATTGCTTAACAGCAGCTGAGGCAGAGGAATCTGGCATCAGTCAGGTCGGGGCACTGCTCACCTCCACAACACCTGGCCCTGCTTTGCTTCCCTCCTGTTTGCTGCAGCCTCTTGTCAGATGGAGCTCTTTGGATGCTCCCAGCTCCACGCAGGGACAAGCTCTGCCCCCAGCTTAGGGTTCAAACAACACAGCTCACAGCCACGAGGAGCGGGGAGAAATCAGCTCCAATTCAGTTGCCATTCAGGGTAATTAGGGCACATTACAATGCAGGAGCTGCTAAGACCCTGGTGCCAATGGCTGAGCCACAGAGCTTTCACTGTGTGAGTAATGTAAGTGGGGGAGTAGGACATCAAACAACTGGTACATGTGTCCAATCCCCTTGCATTTAAGTTCTTTATCTCATGCATCCCATTTTCCTGCCCCAAATCTCAGCTTTATGCTTGACCTTGAGCTGTTTATCTTCTTACCATTACCGGTTTCCTTGCTCCTCTCTCAAAACTGCTCTCAGCAGCCCTTTCCCAATGGCATTCTAAAAGGTCTTAATCCCTGCAGCAAGGGACTCTAACACTCCTGGGAGCCTCGAACCTGGTATTAGCTGCTAAGTGACCACAGGCACAGTGCCCTTCATCCAGGGCTTAACTCAGGCTGCACAGATCTTGATCGTGTCTGCTTGGAAAGAAAAACTGTTCTCATTTGCCTTCCACCTATTCCAAAGATGCCCTAGTGTAGGGTAAAGCTCCACTCTGCAGCTTGTTGTAGACAGTTTTGAAGGAGGCTGGATGAGGCACTTAGTGCCATGGGTTAGTTAATGAGAAGGATTAGGTGCTAGGTTGGACTCAGTGATCTCAGAGGTCTCTTCCAACCCGGTTAATTCTGTGAGAGCATCTTTGACACAAGAAACAAATAAATGATAAAAAGCTCAGTCTGAAAGCTCGTCCCTGCTACCACTTTGCCACCCATCTGCCATTACCTTGTGGAGGTGTTCAAGGCCAGGCTAGATGAGGCCTTGAGCAACCTGGGCTAGTGGGAGGTGTCCCTGCCCAGGCAGGGGGATTGGAATTGGATAATCTTTAAGGTTGCTCCCAAGCCATTCTATGAATCTCTGAAGTGGCTAACAATAAATCCCTCCTCTGAGCTCAGAGCAGCATCCTTGGGAGCAGTTGCTCCTTTAAACTTAATAGCATGATCCCTAATTTTTTTCCCGTCTGTAGCACAGGTATGATAAGGACAACCTCAATCAGGCAAAGGACAGCGATAAGAGATGAGCCACAAAGGGTTGTTGGGAAAGGCAAAGAGTGGGTTAAAGAGTTTTGTGTTCCTAATTGTTTTGAGCAGAACTGGTATGGCCACATTGCTGGGAGATGCTCCTGTGTGCAGGAGTACAAACAACCCTGCTGTGTTCCACAGGGCTGCCTTGGCAGGAGCTGCTGCTTCAAGCACTTTTCACTTAATCACAACACTAACCAGGTTGGAAGAGACCTCCAGGATCATCGAGTCCAACCTAGCACCTAACCCTTCTCATTCACTAACCCATGGCACCAAGTGCTTCATGCAGCCTCCTCTTAAACACCTCCAGGGATGGGGACTCCACCACCTCCCCAGGCAGCCTATTCCAATGCCAATCACTCTTGCTGTGTGGAGCTTCTTCCTAACATCCAGCCTGAACCTGCCCTGGCACAGCTTGAAGCTGTGTCCTCTTGTTCTGTCCCTGGGTGCCTGGCAGAAGAGCCCAACCCCAGCTGGCTACAACCTCCCCTCAGGTAGCTGCAAAGAGCAATGAGCTCTGCCCTGAGCCTCCTCTTCTGCAGGCTGCACACCCCCAGCTCCCTCAGCCTCTCTTCTTGGGGCTGTGCTCCAGGCCCCTCCCCAGCCTTGCTGCCCTTCTCTGGACAAGTTCAAGATCTCAACACCTATTGGGGCTTTGTGCACTTCAGTAACAGGAGCTGCACAGCCTGGATCACAGGCTGGGATAAATCAGGCTGGTTCTGTTTGCTTCTGCAGGGCTTAGCCAGCTTATATTAGGAGATCCAGGTCTCTTGGGCAAAGCTACAGTTTGTCAGCTGCTGCTTTCTGTCTGTCTGTCTGCAGGGGATTCCTGAGGACTTGGTCACCCCAACAACCTGTAGAGTGGGTAAAGGTGGAGTGTTCCCGGGCTTGGTGGTACCTGTGACTCTTAGCCCACTGTGTTTACACACAAAGAAATGCTCTCAGCTCCAAAATGAATGCCTGTAGCTGTCCTAAATACCTGTAAATACCTGAGGATGAGAATGTTAGCAAGAGACAGAGTGAGTGGAAGTGATGGACTCTTTCTGCCCTTTACACTGCAGGCTTGAAGAGCAGCTTGCAGGTCAGAAGAAGCACAGCCATCCATCTTCTCAGACAGACTGCCAGAGCCTTGCTTCCTGCTGCACGTGGAGTCACTCTGCTAGTGGCAGGTCAGCAATCAAATCATGGATATTTGTCAGCTGAGAATCTCTGGTTTTGCATTATCCTGCTGCTACAGCTTGGTAGTGCTGCTGTGGTGGGTGCTGAGAGCCTGTCTGGGGCCACTAACAAACCTGCCATGAAAACGCAAGGTGTGGGAGGGCAGCTTGGGTGGTGTGTGTGTGTGGTTGGAACAGATAGCAGCAGAGAACCCCAGGTGCTGGCTGAAGAGCCCAGAAAACCAATGTCCCTGTGGTGTGCCCCAGCCTGGGATGCCATCCAGCCCATGCTCAGACATCCAGGCAGGGCTCTGTGTTCTCAGAACCAATTGACTTTCCCTTTCTGCTGGCGCTGGGTCACGGACCCGTGGGTTAGTCATGGCAAAAGGCAGGCAACACAACTCTTCCATAAAAGTCCATCAGACAGACACATTAACCCCTGTAATCCCTTCCTGTGGTGTCTGTGACGCCACATAGATTTATTAATTAAACCCTGTTATCCGGTGGCCACTGTCAATTAAGTGTTTCCTTGTAACGTGCATAACGAGGGCTCACTCATTAGCAACTGTTTCCATTACATTTAAGGCTGTGAGGCTCTCTGAAGGCTTCTCCTCCCCAAAAAAAGAGGTCTGCATCTCTTTCTGGTTTGATGTTCTGGGCGAAGGGAGGGGATGGAGAAGTAAACAGCAGCAGAGACACATAATGGATCTGTTGCAAAACTGAACAATTAATAAGTGATCATTGCTGTGCCCTGGGTGGGCACAGTGCCATCTGCAAACAGCTCTGCTTGGGGAGATGGAGGCAATTCCTGGCTCTGCTGCTTGCCAGCCCTGTGACCCCAGAAAAGCTCCCCAGAGAGCTCTCTGGAGGACTGCATGGACAGATGAAGAGAAGCAACCTTCCGTGCGGGACCAGCAGCTTGTTCCATGCCTCTGAAGTGCATCCTCACCAAACAGTCACTTGGATCAGAGAATCATAGAATTGTTTCTGTTGGAAAAGGCCTCTAAGGTCATTCCAGTCCAACCAGCAACCAACACCACCACAGCCTTTAAACCATGTTCCCAAGTACCACACATTTTTTGCACACCTCCAGGGATGGGGACTCCACCACGTCCCTGGGCAGCCTGTGCCAATCCTTGACCACTCTTGCAGCGACAAATTTGTTCCTAATACCCAACCTAAACCTCTCCAATGCTGTTGGCCTCCCCTCTGAAGTGTTTCTGAATTGATTCATTGCAAGATTTGTGGTGCTGACACTCTTTTAAGTACCAGATTCCTGAGTTATGTCACTGGAAATATAATCACCTCTCTGCCAGACAAAGTCTGAGGAATTAACTCACCAAAACTCTGAACAGAAAAGCAGGAGATGCTTCTTTCAAGCAGCACCACTATGGCAGGAGGGTTGGAACTAGATGATGCTTGTGGTCCCTTCCAGTCCTGACTGATTCTTTGATTCTGTGATTCTATGGTGAGACACTGGAACAGGTTGTGGAAGTGTTTAAGGCCAGGCTGGATGAGGCTTTGAGCAACCACAGAATCATAGAACGGTTTAGGTTGGAAGGCAACTCAAAGCTCAGCCAGTTCCAACCCCCCTGTGCCATAGGCAGGGACACCTCCCACTAGAACAGGTCGCTCAGGACCTCATTCAACCTGGCCTTGAATACTGATACACTAAATGAGTAATTCAAGCCCCTTTCAGACCTTAGTTAGTTAAGATCCTTTTGGTAAAGCTGATCTAAGGGGATCATTTACCCACTCAGTGTTACCAAGAGTTCCTTTCAGAACTCAAAAGAAAGGGAAAGGACAAAGCTCTGAGCAACCTGATCTAGAGGAGGATGTCTCTGCTGGCTGCTGGACTGGATGCCCTTTGGAGGTGCCTTCCAGCTCAAGCCATTCTATGGTTCTGTGAGATGCTGAATCCAAAGCCTTTAAATTCAATTCTTGCCTGCCAATGGTACTGGAGCAGCTGGCGGCAGGTGGAGCTACAGTGCCCTCCTGTGGACACATTCGCACTTGCAAGGGCTTTAAAAACCGGATTTACAGCTTCACGTGTGCATATATAATGTAAATATCTGTACCTTCTATTAATCTAAGGCTGTGTGGCCATGGTGGTGTTGTATTGACTGTGGGACTTGATAGAGTAGGAATAGAATAGAATAGAATAGAATAGAATAGAATAGAATAGAATAGAATAGAATAGAATAGAATAGAATAGAATAGAATAGAATAGAATAGAATAGAATAGAATAGAATAGAATAGAATAGAATAGAATAGCCAGGTTGGAAGAGACCTCCAAGATCATCCAGTCTAACCTATCACCCAGCCTTATCCAATGACCTCAGAGGTCTTTTCCAGCCTTTATGGATGTATGATTTCATGGTTTAGTGGTGAGCTGGCACTGCTGGGTTAATGCTTGGTTTCCATGACCCTGGAGGTATTTTCCAACCTTAATGATTCTGTGGTTCTGAGTCCTTCCCTACACAGAGAGCTCCTTGAGGATGCCCTTTTAATGTCATCCTCCTGCCCTGGGGAGTCTTCCCGCTGCAGCTCCACTGCCCCACCTCTGCTCTGTTGCCAGCTTCATCATACAAGGGCCTGACCTCAGCTCTGGAGTTAGGAAGCACTGAGCAGGAGTACGATGGAGCTGGATAGAATCACAGAATGAGTCAGGGTTGGAAGGAAGCACAAGGATCAGCCAGTCCCAACCCCCCTGCCATCCCCAGGGACACCCTACCCTAGAGCAGGCTGCCCACAGCCTCTGCCAGCCTGGCCAAAAACCCCTCCAGGGATCTGGCCCCAAACCCCTCCCTGCAGGGGCAACCCATTCCAGCCTCTCACCACTCTCATGCTGAACAACTTCCTCCTCAACTCCAGCCTCAATCTCCCCACCTCCACCTTTGCTCCATTCTCCCCAGTCCTGGCACTTTCTGATAGCTTCAAAAGTCCCTCCCAGGCTTTTTTGTAGCCCCCTTCAGATCCTGGAAGGCCACAAGAAGGTCACCTGGGAGCCTCCTCTTCTCCAGCCTGCACAGCCCCAACTCTTTCAGTCTGTGCTCACAGCAGAGCTGCTGCAGCCCTCTGAGCATCCTCGGGGCCCTTCTCTGCACACCTCCAGCATCTCCACATCCCTCTTGTCCCAGGGGCTCCAGCACTGGATGCACTACTCCAGGTGGGCTCTCAGCAGAGCACAGCAGAGGGGGAGAATCACCTCCCTTGCCCTGCTGCCCACACTGCTCCTGCTGCAGCCCAGCCTCTTCTTGGCTCTCTGGGCTGCAAGTGCACACTGCTGCCTCATCTTGAGCTGAGTGCCAAACAGAGCAGGAACAGCAGGGGGAGGCATCAGGCAAGACATGAGGCTAAGCAGCCGACATCGCCTGCTCGGCGCTGACAAAGTGATCGCCAAGGTCCCTCTGGGTCTGCATGTCCTCCACTCCCATCCTCCGCTCAGGGAGACAGGAGGCCCTGAAAGGAATTGTGCATAAGGAAGGGAATGGTTTAATAAGCAACAGAAAGAGAAAATCCTTTGTGCCCCGGCAAGCTGCACGTCTGGGAGCTCTGGGCAGACGGTGGAGAGATGTGTGAGAGGCTTTGCCCTTTGGGACTGCCTCTGGGTGCTGCTGAGCTCATCCCAGCTGCTCAGGTCTAAAGCAGAAAGATGCCACATACAGCCCTGGGAGAGGATGTAGCTCTCACCCCCACACTGCATGGATGCTCTCAACGACCAGAGGTTCTGAAGAGCACATCTGGAATTGCTTACAGCAGCATCTGGAAGCTGTCATGAGCTGCAGTGAGAAGCAGTTGTTTAATTATCCTGGGTCCACATCCCTTGCCACTGTGAAGCTGTCAGTGGCCATTCAGCCTCCTTGGCACAGCTCCCTGCACACCATCCCTGGGTGCCACTCCTCACATAGGACACTTGTGATGGTACAGGAAGGATTTACTTTATCTTCAGCCCTGCCCTGATGGTGTCCAGCACAAGGAAACAACTGTGGGAATGTCACTGTTACAGCAAGAGGGATGAAAGAGGTTTACATTGGACAGTAGGGGAAAGTTTTTCACTCAGAGAGTGGTCAGGGACTGGAATGAGCTGCCCAGGGAGGTGGTGGACTCACCAACCCTGGATGTGCTTAAGGGTGGTTTGGATGTGGTGCCTGGGGCTATGGTTTAAGGCAAGTCTTGTAGAGCAGGGTTCTAGGTTGGGCTTGGTGGTCCTGAGGGGCTTTGCCAACCTGCATGGTGCTGTGATTCTGTGAAATGAAAAGGTGAAAGTCTGAAATGCTCAAATTCTCCAGAACAAGAGCTCTGTAAAATTCAGAGCTGGTCAAAACACAGCTGAAGATTGCATCCCACATCTGCTCTTTCAGGAGACACCCATCAAGAAATCTGTGTGCAGCAGCTGTGTGGTTAACATTATCTTATGAGGTATGCTGGAAGGAGCTCAAAATTGCTCTGGACATCTGCTTCACCGTTCTCTTCTCAGGACCTCGTGCTCTGTTGCCAGTGTACAACAGATGGACTTCTGGTGGAAGATCATAGAATGGCTTAGTTGGAAGGGACTCCAGAGATCATCTACTCCAAACTCCTGCTATGGGCAGGGACACCTCTCAACTAGACTTGGCTGTCCAAGGCCTCATCCTACCTGGCCTTGAACACCTCCAAGGAGGAGGCATCCACAGCCTCCCTGGCCAACCTGTTCCAGAGTGTCACCACCCTCATATGGAAGAACTTCCTCAGCTCCAGTCTAATGCTGCTCTTTCTCAGCTTCAAACCATTCCCCCTTGTCTTGTCTCCAGACACCCTTATGAAAAGTCCCTCTGCAGCCTTCCTGCAGGATTCTGTCAGGTACCAGAGGGCAGCTATTAGGCCTCCAGGAGTCTTCTCCAGGCTGCACACCCCCAGCTCCCTTAGCCTATCCTCACAGCCCTTGGATCATCTTTGTGGCTCCTTTCCATTTCCCTATCTCCTTTGCTTGCCCCTGGGAGTGAAGGAGTTAAGCAGCCTCTGCTGTGCATTTTACCCAAAGCACAAAGGGAGAGCAGTGAAGGATTCTTGCTTATTATCCCAGTGCTGAGCTTCAAGGCTGAACTTCCTCTGGAACCGTTTGCATCTTCCCTTTCCGCCTCCAGCAATGCCTCTGAGGTCAGTGTCTTGACCTGGGATGGATGGGATTAGAGCAGGAGAGAGGCTGCTGCCTCTGCCCAGCCAACTCTTTCGGAGTGGGGTGGACCTCCCTCTGCTAACAGGAAGCAGAGAAATGCAAGGGGAGGTGGGGGGAAAAAAACATTGAATAAAAATAATAGAGAGCCACCGAGAAGCTCTGGGGACAAGAGGGGACATGAAGGGACAGGGGCTGCAAAAGGACTCACTCCACAGTGGCTGCAGGGGTGCAAAGGAGAGGAAGGAGAGGGGAATCATTAAACCAGGAGCAGATTCCAAAGGAGGCATCGAAGAGCTCAGCTCCTGCTGCAATAAAGGGCCAGATGGCTTCGTGTCCCTGAGAGCCACTGCTGGGAAAGGAAATGGGGAGGGAAAGAGGGGGAGAGCAGGGTCACTTACACATGACTCCTCCATTCCCACTGAAAGAGGAAAAGGAAATGCAGATTAAGAGAGGTCTTCATGGCCCCAGCACTGGCTGAGGCAGCACAGGCACGGCAGGCAGAAGAAGCCAAAGAATGCCTTTGAACCTCTTGTGCTCACATAGCTTCCCTGCCCTCTTCCCTTCTCCTGCTCCCCCACCATCTCAGCCCCCTCTTTTCTCACTTGCACACCACCCCTCTCTCCATTTCTGACACTCTCTCTGCACTTCTTCAGAGGCCCAGAGCAAGGACTGGTTTATAACACCCCGAGCCATGTGTCAGGGGCTTGTAACCTCTCTTCTGCTGCTGCTCCAGAGCAGAGTCCCTCCCGGGTGATGGTCAGACAAAGGGCAGCAGTGAGCCAAGCCTTCAGTCTTACAAAAACTGCTCTCTGGCGTCCCCAGAGGATCCCCCAGATTCATCTTCCCAGTGAAAAAGGGGGAAAATCAATCACTCCACTAATAAAGTCAGGCTGGACTTGCCACACCACCACAGGGTGTGCATTTAGGACTGCATCAGTTAGCTCCACATCAGGACATCTTCTCTTACTTCTTGACACTCTCAGCACTCCTTAGGTGATCTTGAACAAGTCATCTACCCCTGCTGTGTCTCAGCTCCCCCAGTCCTGAGGCAGGGAGGAATGCTTGGCTGTAGGACCCCCAAGATTTGGTGCTGAAAACCCCAGGCCAGTTGAAAGGAACATTCTGGGGTGAATCAAGGTCTTCTCTAAGCAAGAGTTGAAAAAGCTCCATCCTTCAAGCAGCAGTGAAAGTAAGAAACATCAAGGAGTTTTTGTTTCAAAGCAGGGGAGCTGTGTGGTTGTTGGGGGTTTTTAGTGGGCTTTGAGGTGTTCCACACCGGATGTGGATCCTTTTATCCTGTTCTGCTCGGATGCATCAAAGCCAGGCTGGCACTGAAGGTGAGAGAGATGAGAGAGTGCTCTGCACATCACTTAGCTGTTCACAGACAAGCCCTGACCCTGCAGGCTGAAGGGAAGCAGCAGGAAAGGCACAAACAGAACTACCTGGTGCCTCAGCCAGCTGGCAAAACAAAAGCAAATCCCCCCCAAGCCCCCACAGTCTTGTTCTGTTTGGCTTTGCTAAGCCCCTTCACATTGAACAGTGTTTGGTTACCTGGACAGAAGCCCTGAGCCTCCCATTGAATTACAGTGGGAAATGAGGGAGCTCTGGGGTAGAAAGAAAGTGGCTGTCTGAAAGGTTTAGACCTTAAACCAACATTAACTGATTGCTTTTCCTCTCTCTGTAGGTGGCAAGATCCTCACGTGGAGTCAACCAAGAGAAGCTGAGGCTCCCAGGTACAGCTACAGGCTCTGACCACAGCTGGGAAGCCAGTTCATGGTGCCTCTCATCCTTTCCTGGTCAGACAGATGCTCCAGCCCCTTAATCATCCTCATGGCCCTCAGCCAGACACTCTCTAGCATATCCATGTCCCTCTTGAATTGAACTGGACACAATACCCCAGATGTGGTCTCACCAGGGCAGAGTAGAAGAGAAGAAGAACCTCCCCTAACCTGCTGGCCACACTCTTTATGCACCCCAGGAGACCATTTGCCTTCTTGGGTACCTTCTTGCCTGCTCATGGATAACCCCTGGTGTGCATCATTGCACCTCCACTCTGCTCCTGGAAACACTTCTGGACCTGTGTGATGCTGCTCTGCCAGGCTGCGTGGACAAAGGGCACTGGAGAAGGTAGTGTAAAGCTGCAGCACAGGAGGTTCCACCTCAACACAAGGGAGAACTTCTTGGCTGGGTGGGTCCCAGAGCACTGGCACAGGCTGCCCAGAGAGGTTGTGGAGTCTCCTTCTCTGGAGCCTTTCCAGGCCTGTCTGGATGTGTTCCTGTGTGACC
This sequence comes from Psilopogon haemacephalus, assembly GCA_013396835.1. Lineage (NCBI taxonomy): Eukaryota > Metazoa > Chordata > Aves > Piciformes > Megalaimidae > Psilopogon > Psilopogon haemacephalus. The sequence goes on along the minus strand of VWZI01012854.1, from coordinate 464,077 downwards.
TGAACTAGATTGTCTGGTCCTGCTCTAGCAGGGGAGTTGGACTCAATGATCTCCTTGGGATTGGAATGCCAATGGGGCTTCTGGAGGAAACTGCACCAGAAGTCTTTGCTCAGGTTGCATTCCCAGAATGGCTGTGGAGGGCTGACAAAGTTTGTTCCAGCCAGGAACACAAACCCAGGAGAGGTCCCACCTGTGAGCAAGGGGAGAAGGCTGGGCAGCAGCAGGAGACACAAGGAGCAGGTCTCAGGTTACAATGCCTTCACCACCCTGACAGGTGAATTTGGCAGGCTAATTTATCCAAACTTTAAAAAAAACCAAATTATATTCAAGAAAGGAGGGCAGGGGGAAGCCCTGGTTTTGCTTTTTCCCCTCTTTGTTCTGTGTGCTGCCTGCTTTAGGTTGAATTTTTTCTTCTAAGCTTTTTATTTTTAGCAGCAGTGTTTGTAAATTCTTTTTTCCCTTTTACACACCTCTACCTTTAGCAGGAGATTAAAGCCTGCTGTTGGGAAGATATGGGCAGAACTTCTGTCCCTGGGGGCCTGAATGACAGGGTGCAGTACTCTGAGAAGTCAGCAGTTTTTTCAAGCTGTTTGCTTTCATCCTTGCTTTGAATCTGGTTTAGAACCTGCTGACTAAGCAGGGAAAAGAAAGGCTGGGATGGGGGGATGCTGGCTGAGGCAGGAGGAAGACAACAACTACCCTAACACCTTGTTAAAGGCTCTCTTTTATACTCAGCTTGCAGATGGTTTTATCATCACTGCAATCTCATGAGCAGGAGCTGGATAGGAAGAGAAAGGGAAGGAGAAGGAGGAGAAGGAGAAGGAGAAAGGGAAAGGAGAAGATGGGGAAAGAGAAGGATAAAGAGAAGGAGGTCCAAAATAGGGCAATGAAGATAGTGAAGGGTCTGGAGGACAGGGCTGGCGAGGAGCAGTTGAGGGAACTGGGGGTGTTCAGCCTGGAGAAGAGGCTCAGGGGAGACCTTCTGGCTCTCTGCAGTTCCTTGGAAGCAGGCTGGAGTGAGGTAGGGCTTGGGCTCTTCTCACATGTATCAGATGGCACAAGAGGAAATGGCCTGAAATTATGCCAGGGGAGGTTTAGGTTGGAGATTAAGAGCAATTTCTTTGCTGCAAAAGTGGTCAGGGATTGGAACAGGCTGCTCAGGGAGGTAGTGGAGTCCCCATCCCTGGAGGTGTGCAAGAAACCTGTGGCCATGGCACTTAGGGACATGGTTTAGTGGTTGTTGTGGTGATGGGTTTAGGGTTGGACTGGATGTTGATGGTTGGACTGGATGATTTTAGAGGTCTTTTCCAACCCAAGCAACTTTGTGAGCTATGCTAGATAGAAAAGAGTAAAGCATAGAGTGCAGATGTAGAGATCACCTTTAGTAAGTCACTGTGTGATAACTCACCCAGAGAGAAACCATTTGCTTTGCTGCCTTTGGAAGATGTGCTCCTTTGGTGTCTCACACAGCCCACAGAGCATCCACCCTGTGGGATTGCTGTGTCTCAACACCCCCACAGGAGGAAAATCGACAGCGTGGGCTGAATCCTGGAACACAAATCTTGGCCAGGCTGCATCATTTCCACTCAGCAGACAGGCAGATCACTTCTGGCACGTCTAAGAGCAGGAGGCCTGCCTGGCTCAGATTCCAGATCCCCTAGAGCAAGCAGAAATGGAAACACAATGGCCAGAAAGATCTCATGAGATCGTTTCTCACTCACACTCCTCATCAGCTGGCCTCTGCCTAGCAGCACACCTTGGCTGACAGGGGATCAGAGTCCAAGAAAGCCAGAACACAGCAAGGAGAATAATTCCTCTGAGCCAAAACCAATTGCAGCAGAGACAAACACCCTTCTCCCTGTCTGCCACAGCCTGTGCAGAAATTATTCCTTCAGGACAGCTTGTGGGATGCAGGCTGCTCAGTGGAACTTGCCCCTAACTTCCTCCTTATTCCTGCTCTGGAAGCCCAAAGAAATCCCTGCCTGCATTATCAGAACAGAGAGGAGTTTTAACTGCATCTTTGTGGCAGTTTTCCCTGCCTTGCTTAACGAGGTGTGAGGTATTTTTATTGTCATCATCTGCCTGGCAGAAGCAGCCAGAATTGCCAGTCACAGCCCTGCAGTACAGAGCCAGGGAAATGGCAGCAACTTTTATCCCATCAGACTTGCTGAATCCTCCTCATGACCCATGCATAGAATCATAGAATCACAGAATCATAGAATCATAGAAGCACTGAATCAGACAGGGTTGGAAGGGACCACAAGGATCAGCCAGTCCCAACTCCCTGCCATGCCCAGGGACACCCTACCCTAGAGCAGGCTGCCCACAGCCTCTGCCAGCCTGGCCAAAAACACCTCCAGGGATCTGGCCAAAAACACATCCCTGGGCAGCCCCTTCCAGGCTCTCACCACTCTCATGCTGAACAACTTCCTCCTCACCTCCAGCCTCAATCTCCCCACCTCCAGCTTTGCTCCATTCCCCCCAGTCCTCTCACTCCCTGATAGCCTATAAAGTCCCTCCCCAACCTTTTTTTTGGTAGGTATTCCCAGTCCATTCCTGTTTCCTGCACTTTCAGAAAGTGACTTCTGCATAATTGTCTTCCTTCTCTGCAAACAAATCCAGTTCATGCAAAATTAAGCTCCCCTGAATGATCTGGATGCAAAACTGACCTAAATATTTCTGTTAGTGCAAACAGCAAATGGTTTAGGTCCATCACAGCTGCTGGAAACAACTTCCCAGGGGATAATGCCAGCTAACTGGGAGGAGCCTTTCAGCCACTCTTTCATGCTTCTTAAAACGGTGTCACTTGGATGTCACACTTCAGTCCTAAACTGGATATTGCTCAGCCATGCAAAAGAAACCCCCCAAACAAACCCCAGCAAACAAGCAAAGCCTCCAAAGCAGCTTGCTGAAATCCATGCTTTGATTGAGGGCTCTCAGACACTCAGGGTTTGCTGCTGCTGCTGCTTGCAAGGGAGCTGACTGCAGAGCACATGCAGGGCTCCTGGATGTCCAGCAGCAGCTTTGCCCAGCAAGCAGACCTGGCACTGGGCATCACCACCTAAGCACACGCTTGGATTTGGGCTGAAGCATGCCACAGATCTGCCTGGCCTGAGCATTTCCTCTGTCACAATGCAGCTAAATACTTTGCCTTGGTGCGTGGGTGGAACTGAGGAGCTCAGGCAGAAATGTGAGAGGTCCTTGTTCCCTGAAGCATCCTTACTGATGCCACACAGAGGTAGTGAGACTTGTGGTACAGGCTCACGAGGTAGCAGGCCTGTTCACTAGAAACTTCCTCTTCATTTTTAAAGGTGAAATGAGTATTTTGAGCAGTCAGACACAAGCAACCTGTGGCACTGGATAGTACTGATCATCTGCATGCCAGATACTGGCTGGAGAGTGGAAAAGAGGATTCATTTGAGCTCCAAGCAAAGAGAATTCTTTTGAGTTTTAATATCTGAAGGAGACCTGCATGAAGGCTGGGGAAGGACTGTTTAGAAGGATGAGGAGCAATGGTTTGAAACTGGAGCAAGGCAGATTTAGGCTGGACATCAGGAGGAAGCTCTTCACAATGAAGATGGTGAAATGCCAGAACAGGTTGTCCAAGGATGTGGTTGAGGTCCCATCCCTGGAGACACACAAGATCAGACTCGATGTGGCCCTGGGGAGCCTGATCAAGTTGGGGATGTCCTTGCTGACTGCAGGGGGGGTTGGACAAGATGACCTTTGAGGGTCCCTTCCAACCTGATGCAGCCTGTGAATGTGAGTTCTAAACTGTTTTTAGCCTGCACATAGCTGGGAGCATTGCTGCTAGCAGCTCATAATCATCCCTTGCACATACACATAGCATCTCTCATTCAAGAGTCTCAAAGCACTTAATGAGCAACAATTAATTAACCCCATAACATCTCACTGCTGTAATTAAAGCAACTATGTATGGGATAATTGCACCACCAGTGACACCAGTTTAGGTTCATGGATTCGTAGTGATTGGAAGGGACCTTAAGGATCATCTAGTTCCAATCCTCCTGCCATGGGCAGGGACACCTTCCACTAGCCCAGGTTGCTCAGGGTCTCATCCAACCTGGTCTTCAACACCTCCAGGGAGGTTGTGGAGCACAAAATCACAGAATGTGATCAAAGATCTGGAGCATGTCCAGAGAAAGGCCATGAGGATGCTCAGAGAGCACAGCCTGAAAGAATTGGGGCTGTGCAGCCTGGAGAAGAGGAGGCTCCCAGGGGACCTTCTTGTGGCCTTCCAGGATCTGAAGTGGGCTACAAAAAAGCTGTGGAGGGACTTTTTAGGCTATCAGAGAGTGACAGGACTGGGGGGAATGGAGCAAAGCTGGAGGTGGGGAGATTCAGATTGGATGTGAGGAGGAAGTTGTTGAGCATGAGAGTGGTGAGAGCCTGGAATGGGCTGCCCAGGGAGGTGTTTGGGGCCAGATCCCTGGAGGTGTTTGCAGCCAGGCTGGCAGAGGCTGTGGGCAGCCTGCTCTAGGGTAGGGTGTCCCTGGGCATGGCAGGGGGGTTGGAACTGGCTGAGCCTTGTGGTCCCTTCCAACTCTGACTGCTTTTGTGATTCTCTATTCCCACACAACGATGACCTTTTCTTCCAAGAGGAAGGCCAAAGAAGCTTATTCCTCTAGGGAGTTTTCCTCTGCACGTGATGCTTTAAGGCATCTGCCTGGATTTATAGGATCTGACAGCTTAAAGACAACACAACAATATTGCCAACCAGACTTGCCTCTTTCCCCCACCCAAAGCAGCTCTCAAAGCAGTGCAGTGTTCTTCATCAGCGCTAATTAAGTCCTGGGCCATTGGCAGTATTCTTGTAAATGGGAAATTTTAAGCACAGCCTGCTTTAAAGGATTTGCAGGGCATCACAGGAGTCACTAACACATTTAGGAACACAGCCCAAATATCCAGACAATTATGCTTAAGGCTTAATTTTCCCCCCCACTCCCTTCTTCCTTTCCACTGTGGAATTCAAATGTGTTGGCATTGTGCTGGTGGAGAAGCAGCAGCTGTACTTTGTGCTGCCTCTCTTTCCAAGGCCACATACACTGCCAGGATACTCTAAACCAGTGCCTGAAATGCTGAGCCTCGTCCTGTCAGGCCCAAGATTTTGCCAGGGTGCTGGAGCAAAGCAACAGGACGCTGCTGATATTGGGTTGCCAGGACACACAGCGAGGAGAGGCTGAAACCTTAGCACGCTCTTACTGAACACAGAAACTCTAGACCAACTCAAAGCAGTCCCTAGCTGCAGTAGCAAGGCTCAAAGGAAGTGTTTGACATGCATAAAACCATCAAGATCTGGAGTTTCATCCAAACAGGAGGATAAGAATCTCGCTCGAACGCTTAGGCCAGCCACTGGAAAAGCTCCAGCAGCAGGCTGGGGGCGAGAGTTTCCCCACACACTCACTCTATTGCCTAAACAAAGGAGAACCAGGTTATCCCCTTCAAAGCAACGCCTTGTGCTGTGCAAGGAGCAGAGCGAGCTCTGGCACTGCTTGGAGCTGACAGGCAGCATTGCTCAGGTGGCAGCAGGAACAGCCTGAGCCCAGCTCTGGGCTGCTGTTGCTCCCCATGGCTGTGAAGGCAGCAGGAGGGGAGTCTGACTGTGCTTGGCAGGCTGAGAAGACTCCAGCTGTACGTTCAGCTGTATGGGTAGGCACTCCTTCAGAGCCTGAGCATGCTTCATACCCCAGCTCCTCCTGAATAGCAAACTAATGAGTGGCAGAAAATGTGCTGTTAATTAAAAGCTGCTAAAAAGCCAAACCTTCTGCACGCTTCAGCCCAAGTCAGCACTTCTGCAGGGCTTGGTTTCAGCTGCAGAGCAGCCCACAGCCCCTGGCAGCAGCCTTTCAGCTCTTTGGAAGGGTGTTCAGCCTGTATTTAACCCACTGCTAGGAGACAGCCACTTTGGAGGAGGCATCCGTGTCTTAGGAGACCTTCAGGGCTGCAACATTCCCACTATGGGCACAGGCTGAGAGAGTTGGGGCTGCTCAGCCTGCAGAAGAAAAAGCTCCAGGGAGACCTTAGAGCAGACTTCCACTGTCACTGGGCACCACTGAACAAAGCCTGGTGCCATCCTCCTGACACCCACCCTTGATCAGCATTGATCAGATCCCCCTCAGGCTGCTCTTCTCCAGACTAAGCAGCCCCAATTCTCTCAGTCTTTCCTCATCACATAGATGTCTCAGTCCCCTCAGCATCTTTGTTACCCTTTTCTGACCCCTCCCCAGCAAGTCCCTGTCCTCCTTGACCAGAATAACACATTAGACTTCAGGACAGTTACTATTTCTGCTCAGACCTTAATTATTTTCCCTTTTTTTGGCCAACTCCACTCTTCCCTGGAGATGAGGAGCAGCTTTTGCATCAAGAAAGTAATTTCTTTCCTCATTTCTATCACACTCCACTAGGAAACCACGAGCAGAGGTCTTGCCTGCAGATCCTCACTGGAGAGTCAGAACTCCTGCAGACCTGGCACTGTTCTGTACCAGCAACACTCAGCTCTTCACTTGATGTTTTCATAGAATCATAGAATGGGTTAGGTTGGAAGGGAGCTCAAAGCTCAGCCAGTTCCAACCCCTCTGTGCCATAGACAGGGACACCTCCCACTAGAACAGGTCACTCAAGGCCTCATCCAACCTGGCCTGGAACACCTCCAGGGAGGCTGTGGAGCATAGAAGCACAGAATGGGATCTTTGATCCAGCCTGGCCTTAAACACCTCCAGGGATGAGGCTTCAACCACCACCACCACCCTGGGCAACCCCTTTCAGGGTTTCACCACCTTCATGCTGAAGAACTTCATCCTAACATCCAGTTTGAATCTTCCCATTTCCAGCTTTGTTCCATTCCCCCCAGTCCTGTCACTCCCTGACATCCTAAAAAGTCCCTCCCCAGCTTTCTTGTAGCCCACTTCAGACACTGAGAGGTCACAATAAAGTCACCTGGGAGCCTTCTCCTCTCCAGACTGCAGAGCCCCAACTCCCTCAGTCTATCCTCACAGCAGAGGAGCTCCAGCCCTCTGCTCATCCTCCTGGCCCTTCTCTGGACACCTTCCAGCACCTCCATAGGTAGGAACACAATGAACAGCCGCAGCTACCCTCCTGCTGTCCATGCTTCTTAATCAATGGCTTCAGAAGCTGTATTCCTCATTTGCTGCAGCATGGGAGAGAGAGGAGAACCTGGGCCCACGTTCAGGGAACAGAATGTTTGGATCCAGGCGAGCCAAGACAAAAGGACACCAGGAAGCAAAGGGTGTTGTAGCTGATCCAAGCATGCAAGGCAGTCAGGAAAACAGGCTCAGAAGTAAATTGCAGTAAGTGGCAAGTACCATAGTAGCTGGAGAGCTGAGGAACAAAGGCAGCTCCTGTGCAATAAACCAAGGAGCAGTGCATAAAAGCAGAGCTTAATTCAAAGGGACAACCACCCTCAGCCTGTGCTTCCATTTAAGGCTTTGCTGACAAACCAATGAGACACCCTAGAGCTGCAGCAGCCACAAGGACCTCACTTCACATCTCTGAAGGTCTTGCTCTGCATGCCAAGCTCCAAAGCACCATGAGGGTGCATGACCAAGCTCACACACTTCTTGTCTCTGGCACTGCAAGAGCTGAATCTGGACCTCCCTCGGTTCAGGCCAGTGGTCTCAGTGCTGGACTCCCATCACCCTCCCCAGACACACACACATCTGTAGGTGAGAGACTGGAGACCAAATAAATCAGCTCCTGATCAGAAAATGCAGAACCTTGTACTAAAATTCAGGGGAATGATACCATTTTGGTTGGAAAAGACCTTTAAGATCACCGTGCCCAACTGTTATCTCACTCCACCAAGGCTGGGGCTAATCCACGTCCCTCAGCACCACATCTCCATGGCTTTGAAACCCTTCCAGGAATGGGCACTCCACCACTTCCCTGACAATGCTGAAAAACCTGATTTTCTGCCTCCTGTCCTCAATTCACTTGGCTGGAATTCACTGGGTGCCTCTCCTAGCCCCAGCACCACAACTCCCACCACTCTAACAACATTTGTCCTCTGCTCAGATGCCTTGCAGACACTGAAGAGCTCCTTCATCCCAGAGCTGTGCTTCTGCTTGCAGTGTGCAGTCAGTGGATTAATTCCAGGTCTCACTCCCACTGGCTACGTTGCACTTGCCAGAAGAACTCTGCAAAACAGAAAAGAAAGACTCCCAGAATCAGCAGGCTTAAGAAAAAAATATAATAATCCCAGGCAGCTCTTGACTGTTGATGTCTAATAGCTAATTATGATGCTAAGTCATGGAATCTGATGATAAAAAAGCCATAAAAGAGCCATCCCCAGAAGACTCCAGCTAATAAATGTTCGCTGCAGATCCAGCTCCTAAATCTGCTGCCTGCTGAGATAATGAAGAATGATTCAGTCAGACCTAGGCATCGCTTTCCTTTCAGATGCTAAACTGGGTGGGGATGCTACAGAGAGCAGAGAGGTTGCTGCGTGTGGCCAGCAGGAGCAGGGCAGACCTTCTGCCCCTGTACTCGGTGCTGCTCAGGCCACACCTTGAGTGCTGTGTCTAGTTCTGAGTCCCTCAATTTAAGGAAGATGTTGAGGTGCTGGAAGGGGGTTGCAGGGGGCTGGGACTGGCTGAGCTTTGAGGTCCCTTCCAAACTAAACCGTTCTATGATTCTTCTTCTCTCCCAGCAACGCTCACATGTAACCCAATTCCCTGGCAGGTATCTTTACTTATTAATGCCACTGACAAAGCTGCAACCCTGCCCTTTGGGTAGCAATTCCTGGTGACCTTCTTTAATCTCTGAGCTGACCACCAAGCCACTGTTGTATCACCTTCAAGAAACGATCAGCAGCTCCACTGGTGCAACATTAGGCACCAAAACTCTCAGCTGTCAAATAAATGGGGACCTGTCTTCTGTTTTCTGACCTACATACTTAATCAACTTGTGTTTTCCTGGTGGCTGATAGCACACGGCTCTGCTCCAAGGACAGCCTGAGAGTTTCCATCTTGTGAGTGTGCTCTGAGAAGGTGCCACAACTGATGAGGGAGCATTTTAAATCAAGCATCCAGACGCCAGGAGGTGAATTTCCTACTCCCCTCCTGACAGAGGAGCTCAGCAGGTTCAAACAGACCTGCAGCTTCCCAATTAGCTTGCAAAGGACACAGAGGGAACTGTCCTTCTGAGGGACATTTCTTGTGCCTTTCTTGTCTGCTTGCCCACAGGCCAGACTGCTTTGGCCCAACTGCCACTGCAGGGTGCTCAGAGGGAGAGCAATCACATAAAAGCATTGCAGACTTGACCTAAGGCCAGTTTCTCTCCACTGGAAGTTAAATCAATCAGCCAAAGATCCTTTTAGCTAAATTCCCTGCTTATTTCTTACACTTTCTCCTTCCTACCCATTGCCCAAAGCCACTCTCAACCTTTCCCTGCCTTCCAGTGTGGTTCCCCCCAAGGCTGTCTCCATTCCCACATCCCCATCTGTTCGCTGGCTCTCTCTGTGTTGCTGCCTCCCCTTATTTAGGATTCTGGGCCAGTGCCCGAGGGGACAGAGTAGGCTCTGGTGACTGCAGCAAAGTCTGGATCTCTTCAGCTAATCTGCTGGTTCACAGGGTGAGCCCAGCACCAGCTTGGCTCCCACAGACATTTTCTCCAGCAGAACTTTACTCACTTCTTTATTGCTATGCCCTGTAGGTACAGAAGCTGGAGCAGCCTCTCACAGCTGCTCTTCCACTTGCCACATCCTCTGTGCCCAGCTCTTATCACTTCCTCTGCCAGCTCACAATTTAACCCAGTCTGGTGCACAAGGACTTCTTCCATTCCTTTCTTCCCCTTCTCCTCTTCCAGCACTATTTTTTTGGGGGGGAGGATGTAATGCCCATAGCCAGAAGCCTGAAGTGTGGCAGCAGTAATCAGCTTTTCCAGTGCAAAGTAATGATGCCTGTACAAGCCCAAAAGAATGATGTGCTCAAGTCCAGCCTTGCCCTTAAAAATCCTTGTGATTTCTCAGTTTTGCTGCAGCAATAGCAGCAGCAAGACTCTGGCCAGCCTGATCTGGGGCAGGGTGTCCCTGCCCATGGCAGGGGGGTTGGAATTAGATGATCCTTGTGGTCCCTTCCAACCCTGACTGATTCTGTGATTCTATGATTCAATAGTAGAAAGTGAGCCTTGGTACAGCCAAGGTGAAGTTCTAGATAATTACAGGCTGAAGATGACCCAGTGTGTGCTCAAATGGCTCAAAAGGCCAACAGCATCCTGGCATGGGTCAGCAATTGTGTGGCAAGCAGGGCTAAGGAAGTGATTGTGCCTCTGTACAGCTCAAATACTGAGTTCAGTTTTGGACCTCTCACTCCAGGCAGGATATTGAAGGGCTGAGACAGGTCTAGAGAAGGGCAACAAAGCTGGGGAAGGGTCTGGAGAAGAGGGCTGGGGAGGAGCAGCTGAGGGAGCTGGGGGGGGTGCAGCCTGGAGGAGGCTGAGGACAGAGCTCATTGCTCTCTGCAGCTCCCTGAAAGGAGGTTGGGGTGAGGTGGGCTTGGCCTCTTCTTCCTAGAAACAAGTGACAGGACAAGAGGAAATGGCCTCAAGTTGCACGAGAGGAGGTTTAGGTTGAATATCAGAAGACATTTCTTCACTGGAAGGGTTTCCAACCACTGGCACAGGCTGCCCAGGGAGGTGGTTGGGTCCCCATCCCCAGAGGCCTTTCAAAGAGGCAGAGCTGTGGTGCTGAGGGACAGGGTTGAGCCCCAGCCTTGGCATGGTTAGAGACTGGTTGAACTCAGTGATCTTCAAAGCCTTTTCCAACAGAAAGGATTCTCTGATTTTGCTTCTATGCCTTTGTTTAGATCAGAGAAATGGTTGATCTTAGATGAGTGCCCTGCCCACGACAGCAAACCTGAAGAGGCAAAAAAATCTATGATGAAGCATTGCCAAAGAGCTGATTTGCAAGAAGAGGCTTCCCTTACTTCCATCACTTTCTATCTGGGCCACCCAACCACTAGAAGATTTAAATAGCTCTTCTAATAATAACTGAATATATTTAGAGATATTTGTGGGTATTTTCATCCTCCAGATAAATATGCAGCACCAACTCTGGTTTAGAACTGAGCACCAGGATCTCCTGGCAGCAGGTGCTGCTGCTTGTCCTGACACAGTTCTCAACTCTGGCTTCCCCCAGCTCCAAGAGAGGAAAAGAAGCACTCAGCTCTGGGAAAGGAAACATTCAGCTCTGAGGTGGAACTGCAGAACAATCAGATGATGCACTCCAGCTTGAGAAAGGAATACAGGGAAGATTATTGTGGGGCACAGCAAACTAATGAGGTCTTGCTCTACCACAGGATCACAGGATCCCAGAATGTTAGGGGTTGGAAAGGACCCAAGGAGATCATCCAGTCCAGCCACCCTGCCAGAGCAGGACCAGACAATCTAGCTCAACACATCCAGGCAGGCCTCGAAAGGCTCCAGACAAGGAGACTCCACAACCTCTCTGGGCAGCCTGTGCCAGTGCTCTGGGACCCTTCCAGGCAAGAAGTTTCCTCCTTGTGTTGAGCTGCAACCTCCTGTGCTGCAGCTTCCATCCATTGCTCTTTGTCCTATGGCAGGGAGCAGTGAGCAGATCCTGCTTCCCCACTCCTGACCAGCCCTCAGTCTTAAATCCCCTCTCAGTCTTCTCTTTTCCAGCCTAAGCAGCCCCAGGTCCCTCAGCCTCTCCTCCACAGGCAGTGCTGCAGTCCCCTTATCATCCTCGGAGCCCTCTGCTGGACCCTCTCCAGCAGATCCCTGTCCATCTTCTGAAGGCAGTATTCCAGATGGGGTCCCACCAGGGCAGTGTCTTGCTTAGTCCCAGGCAGAACAGCCTTTCCCTTTGTCATGTATTTCTCTTGCACTTCCCCAAAAGACAACTTCTTTGTGTTTGGAATAATCAGTGATTGGAATCATCTCCCAAGGCAAGCAGTGGATTCTCCTCCATTGCATAAAGACTCAACTTGCCAGGGTGCTGGGCCAGCTCGTTTCAGCTCCGCTCTCATCTAGAAAGGTTGGATCAGATGATCCTTGGGGTCCCTTCCACCCTGGCACTCTGGGATTTGGTCCATGGGGAAGGGGGAAAACATCTACAAGTTTCTGTGAGGCAGAGCCTGTGAAGCATCTGCATCGTGTGTGACAGGTTGACACTTGACAGCTCCATCAGCTCCCCTGGAGGCTCCCTGAAATGCCATATGTACATCCCAGCTCCAGAAAGCAGCTACCAGAGGCCATTTCTAGCACCTGCACATTGCAGCCCCTCACCTCCCCTCCTTTCCCTCTCAGGGTTGCAGTTGAGTGGGTGCCACTGCAGAGGCAGAGTTCAGATCTCATCCAGCTTCCACCCTGACAGCCTGTCACTTTGTTTTAAGGTCTTCCCATCTCATCAGTCCACCTCCAGATCAATTTGGTGTCTTCAGGCACCCATCTCACAGTCACCCTTCAACTTCTTACCCTTTTTCCAAACGAAATTGCTTCCAGACCTCACTCCAGTTGCTCAGGGTTACAGCAGCACAGATCAGTGTGCCAGCCCACACCCAACATTTGGGTATAGGAAACTGCCATCATTACCAGTAGATGCTGTAGCTCCTGTCCCAGGGCTTCTCTAAGCACAGCTGGAGAAAATCTAAGATTAAAAATGCAAGACAGAGTTCACTTCTCACCGGGGACTTGCCCATGTGTAGCAAGACCTCAGGCCCAATCCAGTCTGCAGTGTTCAGGCAACAGAGGGACATGAACAGAAGCAGGCAGCTCTGGCCACACACAGTCACAAAAATACAAATTATTACACAACACAATCTGCATTAAATGTGATGGGGAGCAGCACTGAGTCAGCCTCTGTGAGAGCAAGGCAGGGGCAGGTCTACCCTGCACATCTGATCTGCCTCAGATACTCTTTGCCAGCTCAGCACCAGTGCTGGATGCCAGCACAGTGCTGGATTCCCTCAGCCCAGTATCTTCAGCCACTCAGTGCTAAAGTTTTAAGCTTGTGTTCTTTCTCCCCTCTTGAGGTAGGTATGATTCACTCCAGCTTCCCAAACTCACACACTGGCAGATAGCACTGGGTTGGAAGGGACCCTCAAAGATCATCTCGTCCAGCACCCCTGCAGTCAGCAGAGACACCTCCAACTAGAGCAGGCTGCCCAGGGACACATCAAGGGTGATTTTGTTTGCCGCCAAGGATGGGGCCTCAACCACAGCCCTGAGCAACCTGTTCCGGTGTTTCACCACTCTCATTGTGCAGAACTTCCTCCTGATGTCCACCCTAAATCTGCCCTGCTCCAGTTTCAAACCATTGCCCCTCAACCCATCACTCCAAGCCCTTCTAAACATCCCCTCCCTATCCTTTCTGTAGGCCCCCTTCAGATACTGAAATGCAGCTCTAAGGTCTCCCTGCAGCCCCAATTCCTTCAGCCTGTCTTTGTAGGAGGAGTGCTCCAAGGTCATTCCTCCACAGGAAGAATATCCAAGTGTCAATCTGTTGAGCAGAGATCTCGAGCACTTGGCTTTAGTGAGGCACAGAAGTGCACAGAAAGTGCTAAGTCTCCTCAGTCTGGCAGAGCTTCTGCTTTATTGGCTCATCTCAATCTCTGGTCTCATCACCTGAGCAAGCTGAGACACTTCCCCACCCACGCCAGTGCCCATAACCAGTTGGAAGCCTGATGGGGCAATGCCCAGCCGGCAGCTGGAGCATCCAAGCCTGTGAACTTCCACAACGTTGGGCACCAGTGCTGTAAAGAGAGCAACTGGTGCTTGAAGGAGAGTCCCACTTCCCTTCTCAGAGAGGTCCCAGCAGCTGGAATGTGCTTGCCTGGAGTCTGGAGCAGCAGGCATGTGATTGACCCAAGCAGTCACTTGATTTCACAGCTGCTGCGCAGCAGCATCGCTCCAGGAGCAGTTATGAGACTCTAAAGGAGGGATTAAGGAGCAGGCAGCCAGAAGAGCAATTTCACTCTATCCCAAGCACAGTTCCACGTTTGAAGGCAAGGAGAAATAAGCTCAAGAACTGGAAGAATTCCATTCAGCAGCCTGTGAACTCATCTGGGTGGATTTGACCATCAAAGAGACAGCCTGGAAGAGGAACTTCTCTTCTGCTGTGCTTGTGTTTCTACTCAGCTGAGCTCCACATCTGCATGGCCCTGGAGACTCTGTGTGTGTGTGTGTGCACTGAGGGTATTTTGTAAACATGAAGAGGTTCAAGGATTTGAAAATCAATTTACTCAGTTATACTTCTAATCTTCCCTCACTGCCTGGTGTAGCCCAGCACAGGGTGAGAGGACATCAGTGATATTAAGAGGGTGGAAAACCATCCCATTCTTTGAGAGAAGGCTACAGAACATTGCCCATTTATCATAGAATCACAGAACTGCCAGGGCTGGAAGGGACCTCGAGGATCAGCCAGCTCCAGCCCCCCTGCCACGGGCAGACACCTCACACTAGATCAGGCTGCTCAGAGCCACATCTAACCTGGCCTTAAACACCTCCAGGGCTGGGGCTTCCACCACCTCCCTGATTTGGGCTGTCGTTTGCAAGCATTTGGAGCATTCAGTGACTATTTCAGCCAAATCACTTTGGAGGGTGGTTAATTGTGTGTGTGTGTTACACAGTCTCAACGAATGGTTCATTAAAAAACCCCTAAGCTCAGGGATTCTGAATGCTCATCTTTGTGAGGCTGCAGCTCCCTTGGATTTCTGCACACAGTCTGCTGCATGTGTGCAGAAATGTGCCCAGCTGAAGGCTCTGTATCTAAATCCAGTGGTGTTTCAGGGTGGTTTTACAGTGGGGATCTAGCAGGCCACCAGGACTCTGTAACCCTCAAAAAAACAAACCACAACAACAACAATAAACCCCAAACAAACCCTCAGAGCTGCTCACCTCTGGTGCTGAGCACGCACAAGGGATACAGCAGCATCACATCTGACCTGACCACATTCTTTAGCTATCTTCCTGTTTATCACTCCTGGCAGAACACAGCATGCAACAGCAATGAGTTGTGGCATCATCAAGTGGCAACTGCTCCCAGCTCAGGCTCTGCTCCTGGGTGTATGAAGTACACTCAGCAGCCATGCAGTCGCAGAATGGGGCCTCTCAGTCTCTGTGCACACCCCACCCTTTCCTTTTCCAGGGGTGAGCAACTTTACAACCATGGATGTGTTTTGTCCTGCATGACTCAGGGGGATTCCAATACCACAAGATACTGAATCTGCTGATTTAAGCACTGAAAGGCCACCAGAAAGTGTCCCTGGAGCCATCTCTTCTCCAGGCTGAACCACCACAACTCTCTCTGCCTGTTCCCTGCCTATGGCAGGGGGATGGAACTAGCTGATCTTTGAGGTCCCTTCCAACCTAAACCCATTCTATGACTCCATGACTCTCTGCAGTCATGACCTAGACACCCCAATCCAAATCCAGCCCTCTCCCCAGCCCTCTGTGTTTCCACTGGTGGCCCAGAAAGGATCCTCCTTTCTCCCTGGGTTATAGATATCCAGAAGGCTTATTCTTTCAAGGCCGGCAGGAATTGGCTGCCTCATCTCCTAAATCTAGCATGAGGCATGACTAATGCTTGTGATCTGCCCTGGATGGCTGGGAGGAAAGGTGCCACAGAAATGCAAAGCAGCTTTCAGGAACAGAAGTGCATTGTCTCTCACTCTTCCTTCCCCCACCTCCATTTTTCTTTTCTTTTTTTCTTCACCCCCCC
>VWZI01012854.1:409512-424428 GCA_013396835.1 Psilopogon haemacephalus | reverse complement strand
TTTTTTTTTTTTTTTTTGGAAGGGGAATAATCTTTTGTTAGCATCGAATTGAGTTAGTGTGGCTGCCATGGAAACAGATGAGCAGGAGACAGCCTGGCATGGGGAGGCTTAATGGCAAAGCAGCTGAATGTGGTGATGAATTTAGCGGGAGGAAGGAGGGAAGGCAGCACAAATCCTTCAGCGATGCTGTGAAGTGAGTCACCAATTAAGCTGCAGATGAGGAAGGGCTTCCACATTTTATTTACAGATGGTTCAAATCAGGTGGGGTTTTATTTTGGTGATTAGGTTTAGAGCAGGAAGAGTGACAGACTCGGAGCTTTGGGGAGCAGGAAATTGGAGTGAGTCTTTTTCAGGTGATTCTTCTGTTCTGTTGTTTGTTTGTTTGTTTTGTTTTTCCCTCACCTTGAATCAGCTCCTTTGTGTGGCTTCTAGAGGTGGCATTGCTGTGGCCATTGCTCAGTGCTGTCCTGACAGGCTGCATGGGTGGGCAGAGGCCAATGGGATGAGATTGAACAAGGCTAAGTGCAGGGTTCTGCACCTTGGCCACAGGAACCTCAGGCAGTGCTACAGGCTGGGGACAGGGTGGCTGAGAGGGACCTGGGGGTGCTGGCAGATAGGAGCTGAACAGGAGCCAGCAGCGTGCCCAGGTGGGCAGCAGAGCCAATGGCATCCTGGGCTGGAGCAGGAGCAGGGAGGTTATTCTGCCTCTGTGCTCAGCACTGCTCAGGACACACCTTGAGTGCTGTGTCCAGTTCTGGGCCCCTCAATTCAAGAGAGATGTTGAGGTGCTGGAAGGTGCCCTGGAATGGGTTGCCCAGGGAGGTGTTTGGGGCCAGATCCCTGGAGGTGTTTTTGGCCAGGCTGGCAGAGGCTGTGGGCAGCCTGCTCTAGGGTAGGGTGTCCCTGGGCATGGCAGGGGGGTTGGAACTGGCTGATCCTTGTGGTCCCTTCCAACCTTGACTGATTGTATGAAACATTGAGAGGGAATTCTAATTGCTGCCTGAGTGGGCAGGTTTGTGTGGCACAGAAAGTTCCAGAGCACTGAGTCTTTCCTGCAGAAACTTCACCCCAAGTGAATGTCATGGAATGGAAATGAGTCCAGGAGGCAGTAAATAGATTTATTTACTGTCAGTAAATAGTGCCAGGCAGTGTAAATTGCACAGATGTGGAAGTTTTTAAGCAATGCAGGGCTTGCAGAAGTGCTGGAGGGGAAGGAATGGGACATGATGGGAAAGGCAAAGGCTTGCAAGAACAGATGAAATGTTGGATGAAAAGGTGAAGTGAAAGTGGTTGGAGTGGAGGCTGTTGAGAAGGCTTCAGGAGAAGGGTTGAGGAGGTGCCACTAGGGTTATTTTTTGGGTTTTACTGTAGTGGAGGGCTGAGAACTGATGATGATAATTTATTGCTGGGAGAGTTAGAGAAGTATGTGCGTGTGTGTTCTGCACAACCAAGCAGTACTGTCAGTACCAGGGAGCTCAATTTGGGTCTCTGGTGTGTGCTGTGAGCTTGTTAAAATGAGGGAGTGCTGCTACTGCTGGGCAGGGAATGTGTCCTCGTCTTCCTCGGCACTCTACTTTTATTAAGTGAGAGGCTTTGCAGGACCTGATCTGTCCTGTTTGATTGGCTCACCCTCTGGGGAGATGGAGCAGCTCTATAAAGGTCTGTTGAGTTCCATTTCAGGCCAGGCCTTGCAATAGGATGTGAGGGGGAAATACTCTTGGGTCCTTCACAGCCTAATTCTGCCTTGTTTGGCAGGCTCCTCTGGCTTGAGATGTGCCCTGCAAGAGCTCATCGTGGGCTTAGTCCTGCCTGGGCTGAGTAAAACAAGCCAGTTTCTTGCCTGCAGCATCTCTATTAGTCTTGGATATATATATAGTTTTTTTTTTTTTTTTTTTTGCTTTGTTTTGGGTCATTGTTTGCAGGAAAGTTCCATGAAGTGATGCATTTCAAACAGTGCTGCCATGCAAATGATTAATAGCACCACCTCACTCAGACTACCAGTGGCTTGCTGCTTCCTCTCTCCATTTCACTTTGTAGGAAGGATATTTCATCCCCAGACACTTCTTTTAGCTTCTGCTTCATAAACCAGCACCCTGCTGAGTGGTTGATGTGAACAAGAAGGTGAGGTCAGGGCAATTTCCTTGCCTCTGACAAAGCAGTCACAGAATCAGAGAACCTTACAGGTTGGAAGGGACCTCCAGAGATGGAGTCCAAGCTCCCTGCCAAGACACAATCACCTAGGGTAGTGATGCTGGTAGTCCTGAGCCTTGAGGTTGTGACACCATTCCTGCTCAGCCTGGCTTTATTCCCTGAGAGTTCTTCAGCAAAACTGTTCCTGAGGAGTTGGGATTTTTGCTTTGGAAATAAACCAAAGCAAATTGGGAGAGCTGGAGCACCTCTGCTATGAAGACAGCCTGAGAGGACTGGGGACAGGGAGACCTTAGAGCTGCATTTCCATACCTGAAGTGGGCTCCGGGAAGGCTGGAGAGGGACTGTTCAGAGTGACAGGACAAGGGGCAGTGGTTTGAAACTGGAGCAGGGTAGATTTAGGTTGGCCTTCAGGAGGGAGTTCTACACAATGAGGGTGGTGAAATCCTGGAACAGGTTGCCCATCCCTAGGGACATCCAAGATTAGATGATGTGTCCCTGGGCAGCCTGCTCTAGTTGGAGTTGTCTCTGCTGACTGCAGGGGGGTTGGACAAGATGACTTAGAATCATAGAATGAGCCAGTTTGGAAGAGACCTCCAAGCTCATATAGTCCAACCTAGCGCCCAGCCCTAGCCAGTCAGCCAGACCATGGCACTCAGTGCCCCATCCAGGCTTGGCTTGAACACCTCCAGGGATGGGGACTCCACCACCTCCCTGGGCAGCCCATTCCAATGCCAATCACTCTCTCTGTTGAGAACTTCTTCCTAACATCCAGCCTGAACCTGCCCTGGCACAGCTTGAGGCTGTGTCCCCTCGCGCTGTTGCTGGTTTCCTGGGAGCAGAGCCCAACCCCAGCTGGCTACAGCCTCCCTTCAGGTAGCTGCAGAGAGCAATGAGCTCTGCCCTGAGCCTCCTCTTCTCAGGGTCCCTTCCAACCTGATGCAACCTGTGAAATTGCAGGTAGAGATTTAGAAGTGAAATCTCTTCAACACCTTGGCCTTTGTGTGCTGTGGGCGTGGGATGTGCTGGATTTTTGCAGGTCCCTTGGTGGGCCACAGGCAAGTGCTGGTTTGGGCTGTGAGAGGAAGGAGTAAAACCATGTGTTGAGAGAGCTGAAGCACTGCAGGAAGGTCAGATTTGTTTGGAGCACATGGGTGTGATTAATTCGATGAGCTCAGTGGTTTATAATTACTGAGCTGCTAACAGTGCTCTGAAAATAATAAGGGAGCTGTCTCCACTCTGGACATGGGAAGGCAAAAGCATAGAGAGAAGAAAAGCTGTAGGCACTTGGAAGTCAGGGGGAAATAAAGATGCTCAGCAAAGCCTTCCCTGAGTCAAACAAACAAACAAAAAAAAAACATGAGTCCAGAGCTTGAAAGAGAGCAGGGATGCTTGGGCTTGCAGGCTGCTCTGCTGTGAAGTTACTCATTCTCCAGCAGGAATCCTGTTGGTGTCATTAGAGTGGTGTAATAAATTGCACCACAAAATGTTCATTTCCTGCTTTGCAGTGAATCCCACGGAATTTTCTCAGTTGCTGTGAGCAGAACCATGCTGCTTGGGTTTATTTCTTTTTAACTGTCTCTCTTTTGGGGCAGTTCAGATTTTGACCCCTCATACAGCACTTCAGGATTTTTGGTTTTTGCTTGGGTTGGTTTGGGTCTGGGTGGGTTTTATGCTTGGAGGGAAGGGGCTGCACTTGGAGGCTGGTTTGGATTTTGATCATTTTCACAGCTACCAAACTCCTCAAAGAGGAATCTTCACCCTTGTGCTTGGACCTGTCGCAGTCCTCGTTCACAATGAGCCTCTCCAGCCTGTATTTCCAGTGGGATTTACCTAACTCTACAGCTCTCTATGTGGAGCTGAAAGGCAGCCTGTGCAGGGTGAAGTCTGATCATGGCTGAGGAGATGGGTGTGGGTAGGATGGGGAGACAAAGAGGCAAGTGGAATGAATCAGCCAGGAGGGGTGAGTATGTTGAGGAGAGGCAGGTTGATTGTCCTAATGCTTAGAAGGAAGTGCAACCTGTAAAGCCAAATGGGAAGAGGACTGGGAGAAGGATGAGCTCCTGCTTCTTGCTGAAGGTGCTGAGGCACAGAATCAACCAGGTTGGAAAAGACCTCTAGGATCATCCAGTCTAACCTATCAACTACCCCATGACACCAAGTGCAGCTTCCTCTTAAACACCTCCAGGGATGGGGACTCCACCACCTCCCCAGGCAGCCCATTCCATTGCCAACCACTCTTGCTGTGAAGAACTACTTCCTAACATCCAGCCTGAACCTGTCCCGTGCTGAACAGGGCTTGAGGCTGTGTCCTCTTGTTCTGTCAAGTCCTTCCAGCCCCTCAGGTCGTTACCTGGAGTTCAGGCTGTTGCAGATCTGGCCCCAGAGGCAGACAGAGGGCTGCAGGCTCCTGACAGCTCCCAAAGCACTGCCCTCAGCCTTCCCAGCCTCCTGCACCATGGGTGGACAACGGAGTGCCTGTAGCAGCCATTTGTTTTCTGTGGCAGGGGAGCAGCTGTTTTTGGCTCCTTGCCACCATTGACCTTTACTACTGCAAAGGGGAAAAAAACCTCTGGAAGCAGCAGCTTTGAGCACTGTAGTGGAGGCATTGCTCAAGCAGGGAAAAGCAGATCCCCTCTTACCTGCTGATTGCTTAACACCCAGGTACAGCAGCACACCTGGAAGGCCTTGGAGTTGGGCAAGATGAGACATGGCCAAAGCTATTTTGCCTCAACATGTCTCAAGCTCCCTGCTGAGGAGAAAGTGTATTTAGATATGTTGCTCTCAGGAGTCTGTAAACTCTTCCTGTGTCCTTCAGAAGCTTCACTCAGGCTGTTTCCAGGCTCTTGAGGATATTTTGCTGCCTGGAAAGATGCCTTTTCTTTTTTTCCCCTGGTGTTTTCAGTGTCTGCAGGTAGGGAACTCAGGTTGTGACACTGAGATATGGAGGAAGAGGCTTGGAGGAGGCTGACATGCAATCTCCAAGGGACTTTGGGCAGGGTCTTGTGGTGGTTTGAGGGATCCTAGATCCCCCTTAAACAAAGCCATAGGGAGAGAGGCCCATCCCAGGGAGTCTGGGGTAACCTGGAACCCCTCACACCATGGCATGGGGTGAGGGGCAGTGGGTTGAAGCTTGAGGAGATTGAGTCTGCAGATGAGGAAGAAATTCTTCATAGTGAGGGTGGAACACTGGAACAGGTTGCCCAGGGAGGTCCTGGATGTTTCCTTGAGCAACCTGGGCTAGAGGGAGGTGTCTCTGCCCATGGCAGGGGGTTGGAACTGGATGATCTTGAAGGTCTCTTCCAGCCCAAACTGTTCTCTGTGTCTGTGAGCTGCGGAGCCCTTTCTAGTTAGTGGAGATGCTGCTGCAACCCTCTGAAAAAAACAATTACACAGCAAAAGAACAACCCCTGGCAGCTGGAGTGGTGCTTGTGGGCAGGATGGAGATAAATTTCACTAAGCTTTGGGCAAAGTGAGTGTAGCCAACCGCTCTGAGGTGTTTCTTCTGCAGTTCCCAGACCGTGGAGCTCAGCTTGTTCTCAGGGGGATAGGTGAGTGTGGTTTTGGTGTGTCAGTCAGGGGAGAGGCTCGCAGGTAATTTTGGATCCATTAGTCCTCATGGTGCAGTGGCATGCCAAAAATGCACTGAAGGAGGCAGGAGTGGTTTTTAATTCCCAATCTGTGCACTGGAAGGAGAAGAGAAGGCAAAGAGGAGACCTTTTTATTGTGTACAACTACCTGGAAGGAGGTTGTGGATAGGTGAGTGTCAGTCTCCCAAGCAGCTGGCAATATGATGAGAACGTGGCCTCAGGCTGCACCAGGGGAACTTTTAGGTTGGATATTATGAACAATTTATGTCCTGACAGGCATTGGAACAGGCTGCCCAGGGAGGTGGTGGAGTCCCTGTCCCTGGAGGTGTTCAAGCAAAGCCTGGATGGGCACTGAGTGCTATTGGCTAGGGCTGGGTTCTAGGTTGGACTGGATGAGCTTGGAGAGGACTCTTCCAGCCTGGCTTGATTCTATGGTTCTGTGATCTCTGTGTTAGTGCAACACCAACACAACTTCACTACAGGATGTAAATCCTCTCAGACCTGCTCTTGAGAGTGTTAACAACCTTGCTGGAGAACCTGCCAGTTGAGAAGAATTCCAAAGCTCTCTTCTGGCTGAGGTTTCATCTGAAGTGATCATGGGTTTGATTGGACGTTGCTGAAGTTAGCAGAAACTCTCCAGCAGCCCTGCTCTGGTGTGTGACTTGCCTAAGCCCTTCACTGGCAGCTGAACCTCTCTCTGAAGAGACAGAGTGTTCTGTTTCCTCGGGCATCTGGCTTGATCCAGCACATCTGGAGCTTGAAATGTCATCTGATGCTTTCTGCAGAGGGCTGCACAGTGACTGTACATTGGAATTGTGCATTAAGCTTGGTTTAGCCCTTGTAAAATCAAAGGAGAAAGAGCCAGCGTGCCAGACAGGGCAGGAAGTTTTATTACACTTTAATCTGAGTGAGGAGGAGTTGTTGCTGCCTTCTCTTCTGGGGATTTTTCAGTTTGGGAAGGGTTTAAACTGCAGCTGGGTCAGGATGTGTGTGGACAACAGCGCAGCCCTTCAGAGAGAAGCAAACAGATGTTCCAACAGAAATTAAAATAAATTAAAGCTGACCTTTCCTCTGCTTTAGCTGCCATTAGGAAGAGGTGAAGCCTCCAGGGGAAGCTCCAGAAGTGAAGAGAGGGGAAGTTCAGAGGGGTTCTTGCTGCAGAAATAGCTGCTGTGATGGATTGACTGCTTCCTTGGCTTTTCAGCAAGTTTTGAACATTACATCAGCAGGCTTTTTTTGTTTTTTTTGGCCAAGTGTTTTCTTAGTCATCATCTTGCTTAGGCTTCCCCCTCCACCCCTCCTCCAAATAGATTGTTTGTTGTTGTTTTTTGTTTGAATGAATACCTTTATACCTAAGACTTCAGAGGCATCAATATTGTCATAGTAACTGGAGCTGCAGCCCTGGCTCTCAGCCAGGCAATCTGGTGAGTCATGGCTTGAACGTGGGTGTCTGGAAGTGAACTAAGTTGTGATTCTCAGGTGAATCAATGAAGTAGTATTTATGCTTGTATTTATTTTTTTTTTTCCCCCCCCTCCTCCCGAGGAGGTAATTTAAATCTTTTTTCTTCCCCACATACCTATTTTCACTTCTGTCATTCAGGATGTTCTTTAACTCCCTGCTCTCAGCATCCCAGCACTAAATACAGCTGTGTGGTAAATGCTTACATGGGTGGGAGTTTGTTTTTTTTTTGTTGTTGCTGTTGGTTTTATTTTAGCTTCAAATTCAAGAAGTGTGAAACCTGCAAGCTGGAATTCTTACTATAGAGCAAATTAAGTTAATTATGGGCGCGTCTGAGAAGAGCTCTGTGCACCCCCATGTGTGAGTGTGGTCTCTGTGTAGGACAGCAGAATGTGATAATTGCAGATCAGGGTTTCTAAATGCAACCTCAGTTCCTCTAAATGTGGTTTGTGCCCACGCTGAGTCCTACCTGTTTGTTTGTGTTTGTGTCAGGTAACTGCAGCACGCACACAGAGGCACAGATGCGAAGAGCAAGGCTCTGTTGTGGGCACCCTTTGGGTACTGCTGCTACCAAGAATGAACTCCTTGTCTTTGAGGAGCTCCAGAAGAAAAATCTTCCTCTTTGAGAGGTGAAATCCCTTCAGAGTGTTTGTGATAGACCTGGAGAGCCTCACTGAATCACAGAGGTCTTTTCCAGCCTTAACAATTCTAAGTTTATCCAGTCCAACCATCAACCCAACCCCACCATTGCCCCAAGTGCCATGGCCACACGTTTCTTGCACAGCTCCAGGGATGGGGACTCCACCACCTCCCTGGGCAGCCTATTCCAATGCCTGCCTACTCTGGCAGCAAGGGAATTGCTCCTAATCTCCAAGCTAACCATCCCCTAACACAATTTCTGTCACTGTACTAGAGGGAGGACACCAATCCCACCTCACTGCAGCCTCCTTTTGGGGAGTTGCAGAGAGCAATGAAGTCTCCCCTCAGCCTCTAAATGCACAGGAGTTGAGTGTGAGTTTGCAGTGAGAGGCTGAGATGACACTGATGAGCTGTCTGCAGGGTTGCACAAGCTGCTTATGCATGAAGCTACTTTGCTGTGCTCACCAGGCAGAGGATCTGTTGCTTATCTGCTCTGCTGAAGCTGCTGCCACCGTGGCTGCAGAGCTGCCTTGCTCTGCTCTCTGCCCTTACAGGTGTGTGGGAGTGGATGGGTACAGGAGAGAAAAACGTTGGGATCAGCCTTGTGTGTCACAGATATTCCCTGTTGTCCTTTGAGTTTATCAGTCAAGGAGGAGTCACTGTCACCAATTTAAGACTTCAGTGACCTTTTCCTCTCTGTCTCCCTGCTCTCTGCTTTCACCATTAACTGTGTGGTTTAGGTGATTGATTTGCCTTACCCTTTTTGTTTCAGTGGGCTGTGCTGGGCCCTGAATATCATTTTCCTACAATCAAAAGAAGTTAATTTTGTGGCTAATCTGTGGTTTTGCCTTCTGTCCATAGTGGGACAATCTCCCATCCGTGCTGGAGCCCTGGGAATGGTTCCTCCAGCAGGTATTTGTCAGTGGGCAGCCTGCTGGTGTCTGGTGCTTCAGGTTAGCTGCTGAGATCATTTCTCCTGTGGAAGTTTGTAGCAGGCTTTTTAGTGCTGCTGCAAGATCCCAAGCCCATGGTGTAAGCCTGCTCCTGAGGCTTTAAGTCCTTTCTCCAGCTGTGCAGGAGTGGGGAGGTTGACATCACAGGTTCAGCAGGGCAAGAGAGTCAGCTCAGGTGCATCTCCTGCCCAGCTGCATGGCAGTGCTGAGGGTGTGTGGAGGAACCAGAGGCTGCTTACACACCACAGCAAAAATGTGCTAGCAGGAGGACTTGTTGGGACTGAAGAGTTGTTTGCCTTCTATCTCAGTATCTCTTTCAAACCCTCCCCCTTCTGGCTTTTTTTTTGTTTTAATAAAGCAAAAGGAGGAATTTGTTCCTTAACACAATTGTTTCATTATATTCTGGGGCTGGTGTGTTTACAGAATGTGCAACTGAGAGAGATTAGGTGTGGGGGAGAAGGGAAAAGCAAACCTCTGAGGCCCCTGTGTGCTTTGCAAAGCATCTCTTTGTGCTTCTGAGGTGCCCTAAAATGATTTCTCTCTGATGTGAGTTGTTCTGTCTGGAGCTTCCCCCCCCCCACCTTCTATTAAATTAGATTTGTTCTGTGTGGGGATTGTTTCACTTCCCATTAGAGTTCTTGTATGTGGTGTTTTCCCAACTTATAGTAGAGTTATGTGTGAGTTTTTTTCCACTCTCTGTTACGTTATTTTTTATTTTTTTTTAGGGAGATGTTTAAATATTTTGCTCTAGTGCAGATGCTCTTCAGCAGGGGTGAGGAGAAAGCTGGACCAGGGGAGCTGCCTTGAAAAAGTAGGGAAAGATCCTTCTGTGTCCAGGGAAAGATCCTGTTGTGTCCTTTCCTTTCCTGTATGAGTATTAGCACTTCATTTGCCTGTTGTGTGGATTTTATATCATCATTCCAGTTGAGAATGAGCATGGAGGAGGAGAATGAAGTAATCTTTCCTCAAAGGCATCTGCACTGCTCAATAACTTAGTGCTGTGCTTCCTACCTCGCCTGCTGAAACTGCTGCCTCATGGCTGCTCTGGTTAATGTCTCTCACCAACAGCAAAGATTCATTTTGAGCTGTTTTGGAGTAGCTGTGCCTTTCTTGTTTGGTGAAACTCTGTCACCAAAAGCAGAGATTCATTTTTGAGCTGTTTTGGGATTGTCATTGAGTCCTGTCCTGTGGCTTTCTTATTTTACTCCAGTGCATGAGGATTCCTGTCCTGACTGTCGTAAAATCAGTCAGAGTTGGAAGGGACCACAAGGATTATCCAGTTCCAACCTCCCTACCATGGGCAGGGACACTTCACACTAGATCAGGTTGCACAGAAACTCATCCAGCCTGGCTGCAAACACCTCCAGGGATGAGGCTTCCACCACCTCCCTGGGCAACCCCTTCTAGGCTCTCACCACCCTCGTGCTGAACAACTTCTTCTTAACATCCAGTCTAAATCTACCTATTTCTAGTTTGGTTCCATTCCCCCCAGTCCTATCACTCCCTAATAGCCTCAAAAGTCCCTCCCCAGCTGTTTTGTAGCCCCCTGCAGATACTGAAAGGCCACAATAAGGTCACCTTGGAGCCTTCTCCTCTCCAGACTGAACATCCCCAACTCCCTCAGTCTCTCCTCCCAGCAGAGCAGCTCCAGCCCTCTGCTCATCCTCGTGGCCCTTCCCTGGCCACCTTCCAGAGAAATAGATCTAGAATATATTTAAGGAGGCTACATATCAATAGGTCTCATATTTTATCTGACAGCAGCTGGAGGAGCTGTGTGTGAAGGGCAGCCTGGTGTTGACTCTTGGGAGAAGTGGCAGAGGAACATTTGTGTGCTTTGATTGTTTGCCCTTGGGTCAGATGGGAGCAAAAGGGATCAATATTTTTAGTGTGAAGGTTCATAGTGGAACAGAGAAGCAAATGAAACACAAATCATGGCATTTGGTGGTGCTCTCCTGGAGGCTGTGCAGAGATTTGATGAACATGTCTTGTGAAATGCAAACAAACAGCAGGACAGGTAGGAGAGCACTTTGGTTTCCCAATTAGGATGAGGGACAGCATTTGGAGGCAGAGGATGAGCTACCTTTTGTCCCTTGGTAACCAAATTTGACAGCCTAGCAGCTGTGCTGGCAAGAACTTGATGCAAACAGATTCCTCTGCAAGGCTTTGGGTTTTTTTCTTAAAGTGTTTAGGCTCCACCTGACCCAGCTGTTCAGAACCAGAAGGTGGAGCTTTTTTTTTGTGCTCTTATCAAGAAGAAATGACCAAAAACCCTGAAATGGAGGCTAGAGATGGTTGGGACCTGATGGTGGTAGTTCAAATGAGGACTGTTGGGTGGCTTCCCCCCTTCACTCTATTTCTAGGTCAAATTGCTACCTTCTCTTCAGCCAGACCTGCACAAAACTGCTCAAGAGACTTATTTTAGATTAATTTTGGTGTCTTGAAGATTTTTCCCAGTGTTTCAGTGGCTGGAGCAGGTGAGTGGGGGTTAGTAAACCAC
This sequence comes from Psilopogon haemacephalus, assembly GCA_013396835.1. NCBI lineage: Eukaryota > Metazoa > Chordata > Aves > Piciformes > Megalaimidae > Psilopogon > Psilopogon haemacephalus. Next base: position 413,142 of record VWZI01012854.1, on the reverse strand, counting down.
CTCCTCTGGTAGGATGCATCTGCCCTAACTTGAAAATTGGGTAGCTGTGTCAGGGATTTCTCTTGCAGACAAACCAGCACCTCCCGAAGGTGATCAAGCTGACCTGTCTTTAATGCTTGCCTCAGGACAAGATTAATTCCCTGCCGAGCAGTGGTGTCAGGTTGGTTTTGCAGTGACTGAAAATGCAACCCAAGGTTGGGTAGCTTGCACTTAGGTTTCTCCCGCAGGGTGAAAGCAGCTCTGCTTGTAGGTGAAATATTAGAGGGGTTTTAAGAACTGTGGGCACCAAAAAAATGCCTTCTGGAAAGGCTGCAAAGTTTCCTAGCTACTCAATGCTTGATAGTCTCCCTCAGAGGGGATCTTTCAGCTCAAATTGAGCTCCAAAAGTCTCTCTTGCCCCTATAAGAAGAGCTGAGACAAGAGGGACTGAGGTGAGACTGAAATTTTGACTCAAGGGAGACATCAGAGTGCTTGAGCCATTGTAGTTGTCAGCAAGGTATGGGAAGGCTGCAAACATAACGGGGAAGCAGGCTGCAATTAGTGAGAGCTTCTGTTTCATTAAGGAAGAAACTCTTTAAGTCCAGGCAAGCCAAACCAGTTCTGAACAGTCTCCTTTTTTTTGTGTGTGTCTTTGTGTTTAATGGGTGATGATTGGCGAATGGCTGAGAGCAGCCCTGAGGGTCTGGGGTGATGCAAAGCTCAAGATGAGGCTGCAGTGAGTGCAGCCCAGACAGCAACTGTGTGCTGGGCTGCAGCAAGAGCAGCTGTGGGCAGCAGGGCAAGGGAGGGGCTCTGCTCTCCTCATACCCCACCTGCAGCACTGTCTGCAGCTCTGGAGCTCCCAACACTGGATGTTAGGAGGAAGTTCTTTGCAGTGAGGAGACACTGGCACAAGTTGCCCAGGGAGGTTGTGGAGCACAGAATGTGATCTTTGATCACATTCAGTGATTCTGTGCTCCACAACCTCCCTGGAGGTGTTCAGGACCAGGTTGGATGAGACCTGTTCTAGTGGGAGGTGTCCTTGCCTCTAGTGAGGGGTTGGAATTGGATGAGCTTTGAGGTCCCTGCCAACCTAACCCATTCTGATTTCCTCCCAGTAGATGCATGAAGGGAACCATTCTCAATTTCCCAGCCACACTTTGAGCTGTGTGGTCAGTGTGGCTTTGCTCGTTGGTCGGGCAGAGCATGAAGCTTTGCTGCTGGTTGCAAACCACCAGTTAGCAGGAGCACACTGTTCTGTGGTGCTCCAGAGGAAGCTCTTCTGGTGTCCTGTGTCCTGCCATTTAGCTGTCAAGATGAATGGCACCTGCTCTTTTTTTGCCTTCCTGTTGTCTGAGCTGTGCCTCTGCTGCTGCATGCTGTGTAAATCTCTCACATGCAGAAAAGAGAAAGAGCTGAGAACTTGAGATGACTTCAGTGAAAGGGCAGCTGTGTTCCTACCAGCTGAGGATTTCTAAGGGCTGAGGGAGATAAACTCTTATCTTGGTTAAGATAAGGGGGGAGCTGCAATTCCAAACAGGCAGTGCTAGTTTGGGCACTGTCAGAAAACTTCAAGCTGGGTGTTTAAAGCATAGAATGGTTTAGATGGGAAAGACCTCAAAGCTCATCCAGTTCCAACCCCCTGCCATAGGCAGGGACAACTCTCACTAGAACAGGTCACTCAAGGCCTCACCCAACCTGGTCCTGAAGACCTCCAGGGAGACTGTGGAGCACAGAAGCACAGAATGGGATCTTGAATCTAGCCCACTCCCATCTCCTCTCTGGACCCTCTATAAAGAGCAGATGAACTTCCTCTTGCCTCCTTCCCTCTTCACCTTACCAGCCAGCAGCATCCTGCTTTCCTGCTCTTCCTGCTTTTGCCACCTAACACGTGGTGGGATCCTCCTGCATGCACCAGCATCCCTCATCTTCCAGCTTAATCCACCTGGATCCAATTCCATCCATTTTCATCTACTGGTTATACATCTATATTTTGAATTTTGTTTCCCTTCCCTATATATATATATTTTTTTTTTTTTTGGTAACTCCTCTTACCTAAAATACCTCTGATTTATTGTTGAAGTTGATTTTTAAGTTCCAAATCAAGTCTATTCCTTGGGCTTTTGGGCTCTGGAGTGCAAGCTAAAGCAGTGCACACACTCAAGACTGGTGAGACTGAGGCTGCAGGGAGGCAAAAAAAGTTCTGTCTGGGCTGTAGGAGTAGCAACTACCCAGAGCAAGTGAATGCTTCTGAAGCACTCCTCACTCTGTTTTTACATCATCAGCCACTATTTATGCTCTGTCAACTTGAAGTTACTTAATCTGAAGTTTGTCAAGTCAGAATGAGGCCTCACTGCTTTTAGCCTATCTCCTCTACTTGAATGTCACTTCATCTGCTGCTTTATTAATTCAATTTCCACCTCTCTTTCCATCCCTCATCTCTCTCCTGCCTTGCCAAGACAGCACTGCAAAGCGATCAGACCCTGCAGCTGAGTCTCCCAGCCAGGCTTTGCAGTATTAGTCAGGAAAGCTTCTGGCAAGAGCCTTGACACTGAGTTTTGAAGCTGTCTTCATCAAGAGGATGTGTTGGAGTGAAGTCCAGCTGGTGGTGTTATGCAGCTGCTGATGCAGATAAGGACACTGAGAGGTTTTTGGCTTTATTAAAATTATCACAGAATGGTTTAGGTTGGAAGGGACCTCAAAGCTCATCCAGTTCCAACCCCCTGTGCCATAGGCAGGGACACCTCCCACTAGAACAGGTCGCTCAAGGACTCATCCAACCTGGTCCTGAGCACCTCCAGGGATTTTGTGGAGCACAGAAGAACAGAATGTGAGCAAAGACCTCCCACAACCTCCCTGGGCAGCCTGTGCCAGTGTCTCACCACCCTCACTGCAGACAACTTCCTCCTAAAATCCTGTTTAAATCTCCCCTGTGCCAGTTCAAACCCATTCCTGCTTGTCCTGTCATAACCAGACCTTGTCAATAGTCCCTGCAGATCCTGCAAGGCCACTCCAAGGTCTCCTGGCAGCCTTCTCTTCTGCAGGCTGCAGAGCCCCAGCTCCCTCAGCCTGTGCTCAGAGCAGAGCTGCTGCAGCCCTCTCAGCATCTTGGTGGCCTCCTCTGCACTGGCTCCAACACTTGCATGTGCTGCTTGTGCTGGGGGCTGCAGAGCTGCAGACAGTGCTGCAGGTGGGGTGTGAGGAGAGCAGAGCCAAGGGGCACAATCCCCTCCCCTGCCCTGCTGCCCACAGCTGCTCTTGCTGCAGCCCAGCACACAGTTGCTGTCTGGGCTGCACTCACACTGCAGCCTCATCTTCAGCTTTGCATCAGCCCTTAATGCCTTACAAAAAAACCTCCAAGCCCTAAAATATAACAGAGCCTCACTTGGCACCCAGAAAACAAATTCTACTATGAATTATTTTGTGGGGGAAATAAAGTTTAGTGTTTGTTAGTTGTTTTTTTTTCTTTTTCAGACCATGAAATCACATTTTTGTCCTTGTTCTAAGATTGGAGACAACATCAAACCCTCTCTAAAAGGGTTACCTTAGAGTTGTGTTGAGAAGAGTATTACCTAGCCCTGAGACAAAGTGTTTTTCAGGGAGGCTGATGTTTTAACTTAAAAAAAAAAAAAATTTGGGGTTTGTCCTTTT